>OZ005654.1:242688776-242993776 GCA_963930645.1 Salticus scenicus | reverse complement strand
AAAACAGATTTTTTTTTTCTTCTTCATACATATACATTCTCAAAATAATTAAGCAACATACTCCAGAAATATTACTTAAACGTTCCATCCCAGAAGAAATTGCAGTATCATTCAGTTAAACGTGCTTTGTAACCGTAAACTAATGGTAAATATCACGTTATTTCTGTGTTTTTACTTTTAGTATAATTTAACTTGTAATATTTTTGCTATATTTTATCTATATCAGAACATTTTGCATCAATAAATACGTTGCTTAAGTGAAATGGAAAGTAGCAGACAATTTGTTGTTTACATGAATTTTCTTTATTTCATTTCAAAATCTGCATCAATTTATGTATTTATTTTTTTAATGTCATTAAAAAATAAAATCGTCATTTTGTTCCTATGGCAGACCGTATAGATACAAACTTATACATAGTGATTGTATCTATGTTCTTACATTTTCATTTTCGATATGAAAAAATCGAGCTTTATTTGGTTCAATATTTACTGTCTTTTGCGTGTCACGGAGGATAAATTTGTGAAATTTTTATTTTCCTATTTCGACATCTTCAATATGTCATAACTTTACTTATTTTTACTTTCTTCTATATTCAATAGAAGAAAGTATTGGATTCGTAAAAATTTTCGACCTCGGGTTTTAGATGGATCTACACGTTTTGAGAGCTGTAGAACACGATTTGACCATTTTTAGAAAATGTCTGTCTGTGTGTGTGTGACAAAGTTTTGTGGCAACTGTATCTCAGGAACTACTGCACAGAATTTCATACAAATTGGTATGTAGTTGCACCTTGACATAAATTAGTGCCTATCAACTTTTGGTAAAAATTGTCTTACAGGTTGCGTTGCCATCCCGCTTTTTCTAAATTTTTAGTGATATAGGACAAAATTTTGTATAAATGTGCATAAAGAGAATTATTTTTTAGTAATCATTATGAAATTTACGAGAATTATTTATAATAGAGATAGTCAACTGGGAAAAAAAATTTGTATGTGTAGGAGCCTCGCCACCACCCCTGGGAGGGGGAGGGAAGTCCCCCCTCGAGGGGAGTAAATTTTCATGATGGGTATCTTTAAAAAGAGCTCGCCAATACCTTTAAAACGAATGGTTGAACTATCGATCTGCGGTAATTTAAAATAAAGTCATCGATTTTTTTCCTTTTTAACAAAAAAAAAAAAAAATTTTTTTTTTTTTTTTTTTTTTTTTTAACGTAATATTGACAATAAAATTTCCTTTTTTTTTGGATATTTAGTGTTATACTACTTATCTAATATGGAAATCGTCTGCATTATCATAGAAAATAATTTTATTTTAATAATAATTTTAATAAATTATTTTTACTGAGTGAATTTGTATAGGAAAATATAGAAGAAAGTCATGTGGTGGCCACAACATACTAGTTTTCTTTTTCTTTTCTTTTCTTTTCTTTTTTCTTTTTTTTTAATATTGAAATATCAATATAATTCATTTAACTACATTATTTCTCTTTTTAAGAAAGTTCTGAATGTGTAAGAATATTTTTAAAAAAATATTATTATATCTTCCATAATATAGATTCAGAAAAAAAGACGGATTTTTACTACCTAGTTTGTGGGTTTCAACTGAAGCGTTGTTAAATTATAAAAGGAATAAACTATGAAAATAAAATTTGAAACGATTGGTTTATGTATTTTGGAATTTCTGGTCTATTATGGATTTGTAAAAATTAATTTTAAATTTTAAATAACCAAATCAGGTTTTACTATAACCTTTTTTTTTTTTTTTTTTTTTTTTTTTTTTTCCCGTCAATTTTTTATTTTATTTTATTTTTAATCTTGCGCTGTGAAACTGAATATATATATTAAAAATTGAGTTAAGTATTTACCAAGTTGGCTTTTGTGATTGGTGTAGCGAATTATTCATCATTTTATTTTTCGTTCTTATTCTTATTGTTATCATAAAATATATATGTGCACACGTTATCAAATATTATGTGTTTTCCAAATAAACAATTAAGTAACTGGACAAACACACACACACACATACAAAAAAAAAAAGGGTTGTACTTTTAAATTTTTGATTGATTTAATGTTCATTTATATTTCACATATTCTTTTTTGAAAGCTTTTTGCTTAAAATACCTTCAAAAAACAATGAGGAAATAAAAAACTGAAAAGAATTCTGGAAGTAGCGATTCTTTTTTATGCATATGTTTGAGAACACCGGCAATCAATTTGTTGTCCCAACATAGAGCAGAACAATACACCTTTTTATCACATCTACATAAACTCATACAGAAAAAATGGCTTTTTTTTTTCATTTTATCGGACATTTTTTTTATCTATATATATTTACCTTAATTTCTTAATTTATGTCTGTCTTTTTTCTCGTATTCAGTTGAAAAATGTTCTGAAGTTTGTGCAGCTTATACTTCGAATGATACATCTGCGTTTGTTCAGACGATAATTACACACTGCGTTCTTTTCAGCAAATTCTTTTATTTTCATTTTCATTTTTATTTCATTTTATTATTTTCGTCTTTTTACAACAGCAAAGAGTATTACAGGTTTTTAGTGCGGTATTGTTCCACTCCAGACCTTGAACTGTCCAGGAGTTCATATAACGAACAGCGGTGGGGGGTGTATGGACCTTGAATGTAGCGAAATGAGATTTTAATATCATGCTGAAATAACTGACGGAAGATATTATGCGTTTTAAATTATAGTGTAAATTTTTTTGAGAAGTTCTGAGGAAGATTACACTTTTAAAAAATAAGAAATTTTATAATGTATCAGTATAGTCTGATACAAGGTTAAAAACACCGAGTTCCGGTTTTAATATGGATGTTATTATCCTTATTGTATTCTACCTTTTAAACTCACTGTTCTATTTACGAAAAAAAAAAAAAAAAAGGAAAAAAAAATTTTTTTTGACTTATTGTTTCTCTTATCCAAAATGAAAAGGGCTTTAACCCTACAAGCCTCATTTTTTTTTTTTTTTTAGTGCGCAACAATATATAGATTGTAATTAGTGATCAGAAGATAGGGAAACTTATAAGAATAAAAATAAAACCATATTTTACGGAAAAATCAACTTTTTAACTCAACGTACCGTATGTGGACCATACATAAGAATATGATTTACTAATACGTTTACTATTGTAATATATATATATTAAAAAAAAAAAAAAAAAAAAAAAAAAAAACTTACCTCTGTAAAATATACACTTCGTTATAACACACAGTATTTTTTTTTTTTGAGTCAAAACTGTTCAATGAATATTCTTTTTTTATTTTTGAATTCAGACAAACGACTAACGTATCACTTTCATTCAAATTTCACACTGACTGCACTATAACAAAAACACGAACGACATCTTTAGGCAAAGATTCGTATTACTACATTGCTATATGTCAGTAGCTTCTATCAAGATGTCAAGAGATGTCGCTACTAATAGTTTTATAGCTATAGGAACGATTAAAGTCGGTGTTCCACATATGGAACTGGGTGCCTTGTAGGGTTAATTGTGCGTTATATTAAATTCGAAATACGTCTTATTTTATTTATTTATTTATTTACTTTTTGTTTAACTAAACTACCCTTTCATTCTTATCGGCGCTTTTTTCCCGCTAATCTTAACTGAGAATTCTTTTCCTTAATAATTTATTTTAAGAATATGAAACATTTTTTTTTTTTTTTTTTTTTTTTAATTTATAATATTACTTTTAGCCTCAGTATTTTCATTTTCAGTTTTTTTTTTTTTTTTTTTTTTTTTTTTTTCATTCATTTTTTAAAAAAAATTATTTGATCTTTTGACAATCTTTCATTCTTTTCACAGTAGCATTATTAAAAATAATAATAATAATAATAATACAATTTAATAATGCGTAGATGACTATATGTTGAATAATCTCATGCGATTTTACATATGAGATTATAATTAACGTTTAACGACTATAATTAACGTTTGGCAATATTTCATTCGTTTCATAATACTATTATCAACGCAAAATTTTTGGCTCTCGGTGAAAAAGTTTTCCAACAAATTTTAATATGATGAGTCTGAACCATCAGAAACTAATTTAAAATATGTGCCTTTACGAAAAAAAAAAAAAAAAAAAAATCACGACTTTATGATTATCGTGTAATGTTTATCAAAATAAGTTCAAATAAGTGAATAGAGGGTAATATCTTTATTAAAAAACGTCTCTTGCGCGAATTGCCCTTGAAAAGACCGCCACAAAGGCATTCTTTCCCAGCCGTAAGATCTTCGCGTCGTCAATCAGCCTTAACTCCTTATCACGCAACAATAAAACAAAAATGCCCTGCTTATACTGAAATCTTTCTGCAAATAGCCATTTGTTCATTCATCAAAATTCTCTGATCCTATATCTCAAAATTAATCTACCTCGTTTGTTATAAATATGGAAGAATTTCACAGTACATCACACAGAGCTGCCAACCTAATCCGGCAAATTGCTAGTACCGCCCCTTTTTCTACACCAGTCATTTCTTTGAGTTTTATTCTTCTTAATTCATCACGAATATATTTGAAGAAAATTACTTTTAAAAATAATTGGTGTAGAAAAAGAGGCGGTACTAACAATTTGCCGGATTAGGTTGGCAGCTCTGATCACATTTTTTCTACAGAAAATGCATACTAAAATTGTAAAAATGATTTAAATTTTACTCTGGAAAAGTATTTTATTTGTTATAAGGTGGATAACTTCATATTCGATAGTTTTAATTTGTAGCCAAAGTGTAATACAAATTTAGGTTATTCCACAAAAGTAACAAGTCTGTGCAATAATTATATTATGAAAGATATGATACGAAAGAAAAAAATATGAATATAAATTAAACACTTTATCATATATTTGCCCGCAGACATTTTTAAATAATGAAGGTTACATTAAAGGATGCAGGTTTTATTTTCTATTAATGCTAATAATCTGATGCAATTTAAATAATAATAATAAAAGAAAAAACTACCCGCATTATTGTATTCTTTATTATTTTATTTTTTATTTTAACTAGCATTTACCTCAAACTGTTGAACAAATGAATAACGATTTTTGTCTATATGCTGCAAGAAACAACAGCGATTATTTTCATGGTTTTCTTTTCTTAATACATTTCGAGTAAGGTATTTTGAGAAAGGTTTCTTAAAATATTATGTTTTTGATTTTTTTTTTTCTACAACAAATATTAATCAAAGAAAAACCACAAATAAATATCTCAAAGCTGGGGGAGCGTGAATACCGGTTAGGACCCCTTAGAAAGACCCCCTACGGAGAACATCCTGCTTCAAACGCAGGTACCAAATGTAGCAAACTTGCCTTAACCCGAACACCAACACACCAAAGCTGGGAGATGAGAGGTGCCAGGTTCGAACCTAGACTAGGCTCGTCAACATAGTTGTTTCGGAATTTTCGTCGAAACTCGCGTGAATATGAACTAGGACTTATTAGAATCCCCTCCCCCTCACACACACACATACACATGGAAGGCACTCCACCCAGGCTTAAGCTCCCTGTGTAGTCAATTCCTCATACAGCCACTGATATTCATGAGAGCTCTAAATTACATCCAACGATCCATAAACGATACAAAATATAAAAAATAATTCGAATAAAAGTTCTGGATATCCTGTACTAATTATAGATATCTATTAGATATTTAAATATAGACGAAATTTAGACGTGCCGTTTTCGATGTCTAATAGATGTAACATGATAGATCAAAACAAGATTTATTTTCAATATCGATTAGAGCTAACAAGTCCAATTACTGGATATTTGGAGATTTACTGGATATGTAACAGACATCTAATGGATGTAAAAAAGAGTGACATTTGTCTTGCTAATAATAGATATCTGTAGGATATTTATAGAATTTTAATGGTTCATTTTTTAACTTTCATACATGTTTATAGATGTCTTATGGATGTAAGTGGCTGTGTAGGCGCTTTAGCAATGCCATTTTTTTTTTTTTTTTATATATTAGTATACCAAAAAACATCTTGTACACTATACGTCTTTAAAATATTTCATTTTTATTTACACGAAATGAACTGCGGGAATCAGTCACAGCATCGACCACAATATATATACATATTTATATATTTTGTGTGTGAGTTAGTTTCTATTTCATTTCAAATAAAATATTAATCTAAACTGGTAGAATACATAGAATGAAAATACATACTGGTTTGAATAATGGTGGATAAAAATTCTGTAAACGAACACAGTAATTGCAAAGTGGCACAACAATTGTTGGGTTGAAGTAATTCAACAAGTGAAAAAAATAAACATGAATACTTTTCATGTTTATTTTTTACAAACATGAATACTGATACATGATTATTATACATGAATACTGCTTTCGTGTTGAATTATTTTGAGTTAAAAAAATTGTTGCGTATTTTCGAAATTTATGGCGTTTGTATTCATTAAATAAAAGATTGTTTTAAAACATTAAGTGCAAAGTAACTAATTTTAGAAACTATATCTCGTAATATTTTATCGTCTTTTCTTCATTGCACAACATGCTTTCTTATAACATTTCTTGATAGTTAAAAGTAACTATACAGTAAGAACGACCAGATTAAAAACCTTGAAATCTTTCCATAAATCATATTTAGAAATTCCTTGATCTAGATTACTTGAAAATAAACGAACTTCATTTAAAATAGTTAAATTTACATTCTGAGGTCATTAGTTGAAAGATGTAGTATACTATAAATTATTAAACTTTTAATTAATTTATTTAAATTCAGAGTTTGTGTTATTGCGATATATTACTGTAAAAGAGTTTGACGGATTTATGCAGAATTATACATTCAACGAGTTTTTAAAAATAAAGGAAAACTGTAAATTGGAATTTTTTCGTGAAGCAGATAACTAGTGTACTGATATTTAGATACATAAATGTACAAATACATAAATGTTCCAATAATTATTAACAACTATTGTAAAATATAATTATAAGTATTAATTACTTTTTGCTTTAGAAATATGCTCGATGTTTGTATGTTTGTTTGAAAATGAACCAAACTGTGTTACTGTTATATATATTAAATTATATAAAAATGTCAGAAACTATTTTAACTAAAGACATTTTTTTTTAATTTGAATTTTCTTTTATAGAACACATAGCTAGTATGCTGAAGCTTAGTTACGTAAATGTACGTTAATAACTTTTAACAACTAATTTAAATCATTATAATTTATAGTATTTACTATATGCTTTATTGTTATATGCATAATATTTGTGTGCGTATATGTCTGAAAAACAAATGGTGTGTTACTGTTTTTTGTTTTATATAAAAAATTCTAAAATTAATTTTGTGATCTATTTTCAACTTTTAAATTCAAAGTTCTCATTTTAAAATTCATTTACTTGCAAAAATTATTGTAATTCCCTTTTTTGTAGGTTAGAGGTGCATAGACTTGCAGAAGTGAAAGATACTCTAAATGTTTAACTAAAAGTCGGGTTTTAGTTAAAACCTGATTTTTCTTGCTGTATTTATCCCTCCTTCCCCCCCCCCCCACATAAGGAAGTAAAAAAAAAAAAAATAATAATAATAATAATAATTGTAAACTTTGAGCATCGCCAGAATAAAAAATTTTCAAGAAGTAAGTTTCAAAAGAATATCTCATTCAGTTTTTATGTTCGTATTTATATTTAAAAAAAAATGGGGGGGGGGGGGGAGAAATGTGCATCTTTGCCTATCTGTAATTTATCCTTAACACCATTTCTCCTTTATTTTTCTTTTCTAAATTCAAAAAAGTTTTCATTTCTTCCAAATGTTAGTTTTGAGAAAGTTTGAATTAATGTGAAGCTGAAAATTATAACTTATTTTAAAATTATATAGAATTCCCTTAATGATTTTGTAAAGAACATGCTATGCAAATGTTATGTTCATTTATTTAACAATTATTTGCAAATAAAGAAAACGGGAGAACATGTTGAGTTCCTTTAATTTTCTACCCGGTATTTATAAGACATTTCGCAGAACGACAAATTAAGGCCACATGTTATTCACTATTTTCGTATATTGACATCTGATATGTTTTTAAATATATTGCTAAGCCCGAATAATATAACGATGCATTTTAATGTATTTATGATAAAGTGTTACCTATTCTATTCCAAAATTTATATCTACTATCATATTCACGAAAATGAAACATCTTTTTAAAATATATTTAATTTGTTTTATTGAATTAATTGCCTATTTAATTAATTCAATGTTATCCAAAGCCTCGCGAAACTTTTCTAAAATATTATTTCGAAAAATTTCATCATAAAAATGTAATATCATCAATAGTGCATTAAATTAAATTTCAATTTAGTTGAATTAAGTTTCAGTGTAACTAATTAATTTATATTCTGTTCCACCGAACTTTGAAGAACACGTTAATTTGCTGAAATATTATTTCAAAGATTTTATCTGAAAAGTTGATACTAAGATTCAGAAAGAAAACAAGAAGGGAATTTTCGCAGCAGAAAAAGAGAAGAAATATTTAGACAGGGGGGTGAAGAGAAATAACATTCTATGAATAGATGTGCCACAGTTAATGCGTTTTAAATTATATGCTAGAAGATATTTGACTGCATTTGGAAGACGTTGCTGAGACAAGTGGTTTTTCATTTTTTTTCTTCGTTGAATTTTCAGTCTCAAGAGTCACCTCTAGCTCCAGACCACCTTGGAGGGCATTTCACTTGCAACAAAGTAACTTTTCAAGATGTAAGGCTGAGCAATCAAGATATAGAAAATAAAATTTCAAATAGATTTTCCCCTGCGGCAAATGGAATTGCAATATATAATTAACTATTTCGTCGTATCGTGCTAGTTTATTAAGTTTTTACTATATCATTTATTCCATATGATTGAAAGTTGATTTCTTTTTTCCTTTTCCATCTTTCCAACCCCTTTTTTTCCTTTTCTCTTTTTTGACTTTTCTTCTTCTTCTTCTTTAATTTATGTAACACTGTCTCTATATCTTTGTATGAGTATCAATTCTAAGGCAAGAAATCAAAAGTGATACATATGAACCTGAATTATTGTTATTTTATTTGATGCAGTTAGACGAAATTGGGCGTCTGAAAGACTTTGAGAGAAGGGAAGAATTTGAATTTAAAAGTTCTGCAGGTGTTTATCATAAACCCTGATGTCATAATTGGCTGAAGAAACTTGATTATTATTATTGTTATTACTATTAGTGTTATTATAACTATTACTAACATTATACATTCAGTTAAGAAACTCTTATGAAGAGTAACAAAAAAGTTACATCTGACTGCAGGAAAAAAAAAAAAAAAAAAAAAAAAAAAAAAAATTAGAGATATATTAAACAAGACTACCATTGCCTTAAGATGAATTAATTGGAGATTTTACGATTTTTACTGCTTGTGCGTCGTAGGTCATTTATCTTGCCTTATCGTAGTTCTTATATTTAATCTAGGTATTTTTGTTTGAATAAATAGAATCATAGTATCATAGACGAAGAATTTTTTTTTATTCAATAAAATTTACTGAATTTCTCCATGTGTACATTTCTACCTATAAGAATTATGTATATAGTTCAAAATATTTATCTCTAATTTCACGATCATATCCAAAAACGTCAAATAACAAAGTTAGTTTATCTTTTATTGATTAAGGTATACAAACATATTATACGCAATTTTCGTCAAAAAACACATTTTTCAATTTTCATCTAAACCTTTAGCTTTAATTATCCGTCTCAATTTTGTTTCTGGAATAACAGAACCCGCGTTATTACGTTTTAAAAAATACACGCAAAAACGCACAGAGAAATATTGAAAGCCTCCAAAAATCATAAAATATCAACATATGAAAGCAAAGGTGTTACATGTGAATCAGGTGGATTTTAAATTCTGATAAGCAAAATTTTGAAGTATTTAGATTTCAAATTATGTTTTTTGCTTTTTCTCTATCTCGCATTTTTTATGTATACGACTTAACGCAAAACATGATATCCCCTACACTCTTACTTCAATAGTTATAAAATTTGGCATACATATTTACAGTGTTATTATCCAAGTTTTGCACTACTTTTATGAAGATACCTTAAAATTTGTTCATTTTCTGCATTAAGAAGTTAGAAATGTGTCGAAATTTTCGAAAATATTCCAATACAATTAATTGGATCGTATAATAACTTTTAAACTATCATATATAAACTTATAATAGTAGTTCAATTCTTAAAACACACTTTTCTGAGTAAAATGATTTTTAATTATTATTATTATTTTTTTTTTACATTAATTTTTTTTTTATTATTTTACGTTTTGCGTAAATGTCTTTTTATAGACAAATCAAAGGTGTTTTTACTATTTTTTTAATTAAAAAAAAAAAAAAAAAAAAAATCTTTTTTGAGATTTTTTTTTATATATTATAATACTTTTAATACAAATGAAGAAATTCAAAAGAATAAAACTTTAAAAAATTTAGGTAAAAAGTGACCTCTAAAGGTGTAGGTATACCTTAAAGTGATTTCTGTTAATTTTAATATTTAATAATTTTTATTTATTTTTATCTAGAATTACAAAAAAAAAGAAAAAAAGCATATGTGATAACAATATCACATAATATATATAGCGCAGTTTCAATTTTGAAATTTTCTTGAATAGTTTTCGAAGTTGATGAATCGACAGTGAGACCGATAAAATAATGTTTGTAGTAACACTAAGCGCAAGGTGTAGTAACACAAGCTCGTGGAGCACTAATGGTCCACGGGACATAAGTTGGGAACCTATGGTTTAGATCCACGGCTCCCAAACTTTTTTTTGTTTGTTTGTTTTTGACGGACCCCATGCTTATATTTTTCTTTTATTAGTACCCTTTTTCTTATAAAGACAATCCCACCTCTTCATATAGCACAGACATACTTTTTTTTTATTAATAATTTTCTTACCTTAAAAGGCGATGACAGGGTTTTATACGAATGGGGATGGGTTTTTGCTTGTAATTAGTACTTAATAGTAGTACCTCACTTTGAAGTAAAATATTAAAACGAAATTCGTGTGCAACCTAAAAGTATTCAACTTTCTTTATGTATTTTCAGTTAAATCATTCTTGTTATTTCCGTCATTACAGGCAATTTTTTTATTTATCCGTAAGGGTACGCGTACCCCAGGTTGGGAATTAGAATGTATTTTCTCACTTTATGAAAACGACTATTACTTGTGGGTGCATAATATTTACTAATAAAAGAATTAAAGTAGTGAAAAATAACAATGTATTAAAAAATAATAATAAAAGAAAAAGAAAGAAAGAAAGAAGAAAAATTAAGATTTAAGCATGGAAAAGGTAAAAATAAATAAATAAATAAAAATTATTCAAGTAAAGAATATCGCATCTCCAAAAGGAAAATTAAAAATCGTTGTTTATATTTCACCTCTTGTAGCATAAAAATATTATATGAAACATTATCTTTCATTAATTTAACTCCAAATAATTTTCCCAGAAAAGGGTAAATATTGAAAAAATACAAACAAATTTTTAACTTTTCTGAAAGACAATAATAAAATTAATCTATTTGACCTATCGTCTATTAATTTATAAATTCATTATATTGATTGATTGAAATGGTGTGTCGCATTGTTTCGTTTACTTTGTTACAATTTACGTCGTCTGAAACATATACCATGGAAACTTTAATAATGGCTTTGTATATCACTGCATGACATTGAATTTGATTTTTGTGTTATAACAGATCAAAGTTGAAGATAACGCGTGGCATTTGTCTGAATTTGAAGTCTCAGAATTCGCCTGCAGTATCGGACGTGTTTAGAAATTAAATGCTGCATATTAGTTACAAAGTAACATTTTTCAAATGAAAGTGTAAACGCTTAAAGAATGTGAAAAAATTTTCAAGGTATTTTCCTTCAGCTGCACCAATTGATTCGCAATTAGTTACACAGTAAATACATCATGATTCTTCGGATGGTTTTGGAGAAAAATATTTCTTTTTTCTTCCATATTTAAAGATTGACCTATCACAAACAACATGTATTTTTAAACATATTCTACTGCTATTTCAAAACTTGAACCATTGAATATAGCTTATTAAAACCGTATTTTGTAACTGTTGTTTTATTCAAAAGTATATTTTCTTATACTGCTTTTTACGCGACTTAATTTTTTAGCCAATCTTTTATCCTAACATCTTTGCTGTTTCGTTTCTCCACATGATACTTCCGTGTAACTCTGTTTTTCTGAAAAACAAGTAATCTTTGAAATTTCTAATCTTTTTTTCACCATTTTTCAGTTTTAACCTTTATATGATTGTTCAATTCTACTACTAAGGGTTTCTGCATGGGGTGTCGCTGTACGGTCTTTTTTTTTTTTGCTCATGTGACTCATTAGACCCAGACCTACGACTTAAAGTGGATTCCGAATTATTACGGACATCTTGCTTTAACCGGGATTTGAACCCGACACCTGGAAATTGAAGGTCGGGGCACTAAACATTCAGCTGTCAGATGAGCATTACTTCTTAAGAAAACGACAATTAAAGAAAATTGAGACTGTCCTTTAGGAAAACTCTGTTATTACAAGTTAAAAGTTCGACATAATTTTTTAAATTTTTATTATTACGCGTGTATTTAAGAGCATACATACAGTAACACCATGAAATGTAACATGCTGAATAAATGAATCATTAATTAAGGAGATCAACAGGTTTTATTAATAAAATCTTTCAAAACGCAAATTATAAAATGTTACTTTTGACTTGCATCAAAAATCAGATGTTTCATTAACTACAAGTACGTGATATAAATTTGATTTGATTCAACGCCTATACGTTATGTTTAATTTATGCGTAATTTATTACACTTATTAATTAGAATTCCTTAATCTCTGGATATATAGCGTGGATGTTCTGAATATAATTGATGTTCTAACTTTTTTTTTTTTTTTTTTAATGAATAACATTAATGATATTCTGAATAAAGATACACATCAACTGTTCGTTAAGTATATCACTAATCAATCAAATCGACCGATTTCAAGAACCAAATCACTTGACAATAAGTATAAAAAATTAGTTTACTTTTGCTGTTTACTCGAATCATCTAATTTCGTGAATCAAAACTTGTTGTATAAACATGATTTATGTAAACGATAACCAAAGTATCGTTACTTTTTACACTTTTCATTTTTTCCTTATTTATTTTCGAAACTAAAGGATACTCTCTAAGATGAGACCACCTTTGAGCAAAAATGTTATACACTTGCGACTAAGTAACATTTCTTGACGACTGGTTGATCGCTCTCAGAATAGAAAATGGCATTCAAGGTGGTTTTCTTCCCCGAAGCAAATTGAATCATGATAGATTATTAATTGTATCTTAGTAATGCGGTTTCAATAGAAAAGTTGTTCAAACGTGTTTCTTCTTTGTAGTTAAAATTTACTTTCTTCATTATTATGCGAAAAGGGTACCGACGCAATTTACCTGCATTTTGCTATGCCATGTGAACTCTGAATTGCAAGTAGTAACACTTTAAAAACCTATTCTTTTTTTTAAATGGTGCGCTATAAAATTTGAAGTTTGAATGAGTTTCTTCCCTAACAAATAATATAAGTGAACTTAGCAGCTATTAATCAAAATTATTGTAAATTTTAATATTAAAAGAAAAAAAAGAAATAAATATAAGGTAAAATATAATAAAAAGTACACCAGATTTTGTTACAAAAAGAAGATGTTTTCTTGTTTCCTAAACTATTTCCACCTAATAACCAGACAGAAAAATTAACGTTTTAATAACAAGTAACATTTCTGCTGTTGCATGCATGAAATATTGAAATAGCCTAAGATAAAATAAATAAACTGTTTCTTTAAATTGTTAATAATTGAGATACTTTTACTGATTGTATATTTTTGTCATTTTTAATAGCTCTTAACACTTTCGCAACTGCATGTTTTTGTCTTTTTGACAGTAAGGTCCACCTGTGGGCGTTATTCTCCCATGTTACAATAATTCAGAACAAAATTTTCTGTGTTCACATTTATATTTCAAATGAATAAACGTTATAATTATACTATTTCCTAATCAAATTATTTATATCCACAGTATATTTACTGTACAAATATGAATATTAGGTATCTTCTTAAGAAATATATATAACATACAAATTGCGAAAGAAATGCCCACTGGCGGAGTCACAGATTTTCAAATGACGTGAATCTACGTCAGCGGTCGCAAAAATGTTGACACTGACTGAAAAATCATTTCTTAGTACTATTTTGTGAAAGTATTGCTTTTCACTTTATTGTACAAAGAGAAGTCGGTAAAATTACCTTTTAAACTTATGCTAAACATTAAAATCTAAAACTATTTGTATCAATTCATTTGACTTCATTTTTCTTTAGTAAAGGTTTAAAAAATAATTTTTATTCTCCATTTAAATTTTTAATTCTTTCGTGTAGAACTTAACGCGATCATTTTGTGTGATTTTGTTTTTTAAATAAACTATGAAGTTTAGATTATTAAAATCCCAATGATTTATTAATACTTTCCTTGACAATTTCATTTATATCTTTTTTATTGTTTAATATTCATTCTTTTGCATATCTGGGCACTCACATATATCAGTTCTGCTATCGATTACATTTTAATTTCAGTTAAAGAATATTCGCATAAATTACTCTGTGTATTTCAGTTATTATGCATTTCAATTCAAAATCCTACATCTTATTCTTAACCCTCATCCTGTATCCTGGGGTCCACGCGGACCCCAGGTACATTTAACTTGTTGCCAAAACATACATATCCTATTCTGCGAGGTCACAGCCAATGACATCTGATATTAATATGCGTGTAACTCAGGGTAAAAATCTAATTGGAAAAACATTAGGGATTATTCGGTTTTTATATAGCTGTCACATTTCTGTATCCTGGAGTCCAATCAGACCCCATTAACGAGAATATTAAAAAAATAATATAATGGATAAAAAAGAAATCTTTAAGAACAGCCGCGTGTTATTCATGACACATACTAATAACACGGCTTCACAAACTTTATTATTATTTTATTATTTTCTGGTTTATAAATAAATGTGAATAAAAAAACATCAGAATAAGCAATTATTATTATTATTATTATTATTCTAAATTTATTTATTGCATAGGCTGTTGGATGTACGATATTTTTACATTTCACAAAAAATTGCCGATCTAAAAAAAAAAAAAAAAAAAAAAAAAAAGAAAAAAAAAGAAAAAAAGAAATAGCAGTTTCATAGTAATATTATTTTACTTGTAATTTAAACTGAATACTTAAAATTTCCTTGTATTTGGATAAATATTATTTCATGATTGTGAGGCTATCCTTTTAAAGCACTCCGTGCTTGTTTCTTCCTTCAGGCCACAACATTTTTTTTTTTTTTTTTAATCCAAATTGTCATGACAAACCTCAGCTTTTTGTAGAATACCTTAAGTTTTATATTCTGAATAGTTTTTTTGATAAAACATTTTTGTATAAATTTTATAACAGTTTAATAGTTTTATTACATCTGGTAAAATATCTTTCAAAATACCTACGAAGATACTTCGTAAGTAGTTAAATAAGCATAATCCGAATATGGGTGACAAGACCCGGTGACAAATTTTGCTGTCACCCGAATATGGGTGACACGGCATTTAAGGCTGTTTCACAATAAAATAAAATAAAAACTTTGTTCAGCAGGGCGAAGCTGTCTGATAAATTTTTAAGTCATTTTTATACGGTAACTGCCAGACATTACTGGTCTTAAAATTCAAATGATTAAAAATCAAATGATGATTACATTTTTATAACCTTTGCAATTAGGATGCCTATTGAATTAGTATCAATTGCCCGAAATTGTAATTTCCTGAGAATCGAATGATTGAATATATTTTAAAGGGGTGCTGTGAATTCATTATTTATTGCTAGAAAATTAGAAACATTATTCTATTTTGTAATATCCGAATTAGATCGAATGCAAATATCATGCTATTATTAAAAAAAAGGGGTTAAAAAAATTTCGCCGCAAGTCACCAGTTTGTATTTAAGAACAACCTTAATTGTGAAACATTTAAGCAATTAACACTGAACTAGTTTTAAAGTATTTTTTTCTTTTTCTTTATACTAATCTCGATTTTCATAGATTTTGTATTATTGTATTATATTATTTAATATTTGCCCTTCTTTTTATACTATTTCTTCAGAAGCCCGTTAAATTTTTAACCATCTAACTTCTATATTATTTCAAGTTTATCTCATTTCTTCTATTACTTTTCTTTTCTTTTTTTTCATTTTTAAATATTTGATTTCTTTTCAAATCGTTTCCCTACAGGCTTATTTCACCCCAGCTTCAAACTTTAATTATGTCACGAAACTGCCAAGTGTAAACAAACTAAATAGCAAAAACATCCCTGCGAGCAACAGGTAGCATAACAAGAGGACAGATTCTTCCACTGTACCATTTCAGCAACCAATCAATGGTCGCCACCTATGCCCTAAAACCTACGGACGTTCAACAAGGTAATAAAAAGTAACTGCTTGTCGAAAAACAAAAAAATGCTTAAAGATTATAGAGAAAAAAAATGAATGAAAGAAAGAAAGCAAATGTAGAGTCAATAACATAGCGATTAACAAATAACTGCTGGTTACTTCGTTATGCTTTAGTGAAACATCAAATTCGAAATAACATTTGATTTTGTAGTATTTTATTTTTAAATTTAAACTTTTTTCTTAACAAGTCGCACAGTTCTTTTTTTTTTTTAAGTATTTGTTTGCAGCTTATTTGTTTATCTTTTAGAGTAAAAAGTCGATGTCATTTAAATAAATTGCAAGATGTGTCAGTAGGAGTGATTAATTAAAAAATCAGTGAGTAAAATCAAGGAAAAATTCTACAAATCTTGAAGTTTTCCTTTTAAATGCAATTAGTTTATTAAAACCAAGTATTTTTTTTATTTTATTTACCTTTATCTTATTTTATTTTATTTTACTTTTGGGAAATTTTCTTTTTGGTGAAAGATCAACATATACACGAAGAGGAATTGTTTATTCAAAATTATTAAAAGAAACTCAATTTTTCTCACTATATTTTCAGCTACAATAAAACTACAAAGGAAAAAAAAAATAAAAGAAAGATAAACTATATTACAAATTTTTCCTTACTGCTTTTACTAAAAGCATAATTAACTTTTAATCAACGATCGAAATTGACTTAATATTGTGAAATTGACTTAATATTGTTAAAACAAATTTAAACAAATATTTTTTTCTACTATTATAATTATAATAGCTAATTTTATTGCTGTCATCTGAATTTTATATTTGATTAAAACAACTAAAAATTATCACATTCAAAGTTTAAAATTTTAAAATACATTTAAAATAATGATCAAATAATCAACATTCTTAATATATTTGTTCAAAACAGATAACACTGCTCTGCATGAAAATTTCATCTGACACCATCCCTACAAATTCTTATGTAAAATGACCTCCTAAATCTGAATATGACGCCCATTTTGTTCCATCACACACAATTTTTTTTTAAGGACGCCTTATTTGGATAACTGTTCAATAATTTTATAGTTATGAGTTTGATTTGGAGGGACAGAAAGGATTATTTTAATTGTTAAATATCTTCTAAGGGGCTTCAGATCTGAAGAATTCTAAAATATGAACATTTGTAGCGAAGAGAAAATTTAGAAGGGGGGGGGGTTGCCTCTGATTATTATTTATTATACACTACATTTTTGTTTTTAAGTGTTTAAATAATCTTTTTCTACCCTTCAAATCTCATTCATGGCCGTAAAATTACCGAACAAGGATAAAAATTGGGGAAGGGGATGGTGTGTTCCGAGAAAACGGTGGGTGATTGGACAAAATGGGGATCATATTCGGATTCAGGAGGTTATTTTACTTAAGAATCAGCAAAAAGGGTATCAGGGCTCGTTTTTTTTTCTTTTTTCTTTTTTTTTTTTTTTTCAGCGCAATGTAATTAATTGAATTTCTAATTAAGAAAATAATTAAACCCACAGCCCGTTCTTCTTCTTCTTCTTCTTTTTTTTTTTTTTTTTTTTTTTTTTGAGTATTCGTGCAATTTAACTCTAATTTTAATTTTAAGCCTATTCCTAGCATTTGATAAACATAACTAGTATATTAAGTAAAATAAATTATTTTATTTCCAATTGATAGACAAAATTCTACTATAAAAATAACCATAATGATGAATATTTTATGGTATTAAATGCAGATCCTAAAGAATTAAAATAAAGTTTTAAATCTATTCATGTTTTACAAAAATTTCGTCTTGTATTTATTTGAACTAGTATAATTTAAACACGCGTAGAATTAAACTTCAAAAATTAATATATCAAAACACACACACACACACACACACATATATATATATATATATAATAGATAACGTAATAAAATTTAATCTAAAAATTTAGCAATTAATAGAAATAAAACAATAACAGCACACTAAAATATAGAACTGAATTTAACATAGAGGAAAGAATGACACAAAAAGTTGCGATATAGATAAGGAACCAATGAGTTACCATATTAACTTAAAATACTTACGCCAACCTGAAGGATAATAAAAAAGGACCATTAAACTTGTGAAAGAGAAAATTTAAAATTTCAATAAAAGTCGTTCAATATTTTTGAAGAATTGAAACAAATTGTATTTTAAATTTTGTTTTCTAATTTATAGTAAAATTTTCTTAATTATTTAAAAATTATTAATTATTTAAATTAATTATTAGTAAAATTTTCTTTCTTGGTATAATTCGATGTTAGTTAAGTGATATCAATAAAAAAAAAATAGACATGGACATTTGTTTTTTAAAAGTAATTAAACCTAACTTTTAAACAATAAAATTATATTAAAAATAAATAAATAAATAAATCTCTTAGTTTTTTTTTTTTTTTCTGTGATGAGGGGTTAGCTTTATCTGGAATAAATTGATAATGAAATCTTGACTACAAGATTTTATCGCCACGGCTTTTATCATTGCTTATAGATAGGCAAATTATTTTATTTATTAATGCACGTTATACAAATTGTATTTTTCTATTTCTCATGTATATATTAAAAAGTCTTTCACCCAAAGATGACGTCTTAACATTGAAATCCTCCTACTTTTTTATGAATTTAATTGACTCTTCTATCTTGCATAAGTAACTTTGTGTGTGGTGACAAACCTGACAGTTACAGCTAAAGACCTTTTTTGTATTGTAATATTTGAACCGCTTAATATGTAATTCCTGCACGAAAAAATTGAAGCAAGAGATGATATCAGTAACACATTCTCAAACAATAGACGCTGAAAGATAATTTTTAAGTAGAAGGCAGAAGCCGAGCGTATCGTATCATAAAGGAAACTATAAATTAGAATATTCTTGTTATTTTCTAGGCTATTAGCACTTTAATATCCATGGAGTCTATAATTTTACGGTTTATGACATAAGCAAAGTACATTTAAACAAACGTAAAAATAGACAATTTTCATAGTTTTACAATTCTTTTGTATACAGATGATTAATAAAATCATAATAATTTTATTTTATATAGAATGTAATTTAATAAATTACTATAGAATAGCTGACATTATCTTTTGTTTTGGTCGCTTTTTATTTCAACCGATAAGTTTATTTCAACGACCTATATGTTTATCGAAAATGGTCTTTTACATGTGTGTGGGGGGGGGGGGGACAAAATAGTATCATTTATACAAATTTTAGAATGGAGAGTTTTTTCATTTTTTCAAAATTAAACATGCTTCATATTATAATTTTCTGAAATTGTAAACTGTTGGAATAGATAACTCATTTTATATTAAAATCATAAATCTGTATTCATGTAAATATAATTCATTGGTTGTAACTGAATTTATTTTTATCAGAAAGGTTTTGAAATGTATGGAGGTAGAGAGGGAGTAGATCGATGTTTTTTAATTTATACTTCTATACAAGCCATAATTGTTCGTACAAATTAAGCGGAGGTTTTCAGCAATCATGGGTGGTAAAATTATCTTCTTCCATAATGACTGTATCATCCTACGCACCGTCCCTTGCTTTCCGAATAATTCTCATTTAAAAAAAAAAAAAATAAAAATAAAAAAAAAACCTGGAATATTTAAAATGGTTTATTATAGTTATGACTTCGCTTTTCAAATTATCTTTAAAATGCATTTAGTTGTAAAAAAAATTTCAAATGATAATTGGCAAAAAAAATTCAAATATTAAGGACGGAAAATGTTGGAGAGATATGAATAAAAAATTACAATCTATAAGAATATTATTAAATAAACATCAATTGGAATTTACAAAAATTCATTTTTTGTTTCTCAGTGGAAAAGTTTAGTATAGAAAAAATTAATATTTTGAAAATAGTTTAATAGTCCACAACAATATATTAATGAATGTCGAGGACCACATGTGGTTCTTTTGCCATCAGTCGGAAATGCCTGTTTTATATTGTAACGTGTGTTCTTGCAATTTTCAGTTTTATATACTTCTTACGTCTTCAACAGTGACATGATGCTTATTATGCAACGATCAAATTTGTTTTTTTTCGTAATACGTATGAAACATTTGTTCCTTTTATTGTATTCAGCCTTCAAATTCATCTGGAATCATAAATATATATATTGTATTTCATTCTTAAATTTGTCTGAAGCCATAAAAATACACCTGGAAACTGAAATCTACTATTGCTTGCTGTCTGTCTAAAAAATTAACTTGATAGCTGTCGGTCTAAAACAATATATTTTGATGGATATACGACAGTTAAATGCAAAAACAGCTTATAGTTGACGACTTCCACATACAACGACTGCATTATTATTTTTTTTTCCCCCATTAAGTATTGAATATACTTTCCAGACGTTTTTGGTATATGTTATCCAGTATAATTAATATATAGATTTTAATTATATAAGATATGGATACTGGATGAAAATAAAAGAATTATTTATTTATCTATTATTATTTTTTTCTTTCAAGAAAGTAGTGACATACGCTAAAAAAAAATTCTGTAACTGACATCTTAAATCTGAATTGAGGCTCTAGAAAAAAATAGTTCCATGTCATCATTATAAATTCTAGTCCCCTTTGAAAGCGAGTTGTAAAAGCTGCTATTGGAATTCTAGAGTGTTTGCCTATATTATCGAAGGCAAAGTTATTTAAAAATCTCTGCAAATAAATGCGAATACAAGAGGCGGGTTTCAGCAAATATAATCTTGGTTTATTACCAAATTCTAGAATATCAAGCGAGAATTTCTATCAATATAAAAGATTCAGAATATTGTTTCACCATCTAGAAATGTGTAGAGTAGAAATTTTCCATCTATTCAGTTTATTGGCGTGCCTTATGCGCATAGCTCGGAAATCTATGTTTCTAGCTAAGGGATTTAGAAAATGACCACTTTTTCATTCCAAATGAAGGCGCGGTATATATATATATATATATATATATACCGCGCTTTCATTTGGAATGAAAAAGGAATGAAAATATGGAATGAAAATATATATATATATATATATATTCCCTCAGTGTACATGTTTTAAGGAGTTACAAAGGTTTCGAAGACAAAAAAAAAAAAAGAAAAAAATGCATATTAACTCTCTCTCTCCCCCCCCTCCCTCTCTCCCCCCCCTCCCTCCCCCCCTCCCTCCCCCCCTCTCTCTCTCTCTCTCTCTCTCTCTCTCTCTCTCTCTCTCTCTCTCTCTCTCTCTCTCTGGAAAATTCAGCCGGTGGGACCTGGTTTCCGGAGACCCTTCAGAAAAGCTGTGGATACGTTTTCTCAAAAACTTATTCACCGATCTAATTGAAGTTTTACACATTTCTTCAAAATACAATTGACTAGTGCTTGCATGATTTTTTTTTTCTCAATTAAAATTTGAATTTTAGGCAGAGTTGCATGGAAAAACAGCACAAATTTCGGTACATTTTACCCCACATATAGCCTTGTAAAATCAGTTGTATTCGAAAAAAAGAAAAGTCCTTCGTTGAAGCACTATTCAATTATATTTCGAAAAAGTGTGCTAAATTTCAATAAAATCAGTGCAGAAATCGTGTCCCGACCACTTTCCTGAAAGATCTCAAATCCACCGGCTCAATTTTCCAAAATTTCTAATGAAAGTTTTATAAAATATTGTTTAAATGTTCCTCTTTTATATGCTCAAAATTTTGAATAAAAAATCATTTTATTTATCATAATAATAATACTAATAGTAATAATAAAGAAATGAAAAAAATATTTTTTTCTGTTTAGCCTTCGTAACCCATGTAATTGGTACTTCTGTGTTATTTTTAATAGTTTTTAGTTTATGATTTTCATGTAAAGATGTTTTTTTTTAAGTACATATACGTTGTACTTTTGGAAACTTTGGCATATACACTGTTAAAAATTTCAACAGAAAACTCTGTGTAATCTATTATCTTAAGTCTTACGTAAAATTACAGAGAAAAATAAACGGAGATGTTAAAAAACTTATTTTACATTCATTTTAATAACTAATATTAATTTAATAAATTATTGGTGAGAATATATTTCGGACTTAAATTGCTTTTTCTAAAGTAGAAACAGTCATTTTTAATTTTAATTAAATAATTAAATAATAAAATTAGGTAAAAATACTGAATAAAGATTGAGAATCTCGATTATTCACTTTTACCTAAGAATTACTGTAAATTTACAGAGACTCTGGATAAAGATTTACATTAAATTTACAGAAATGTTTAACAGTGTATAAAAATGATCATATTCCCTCTCCCTTCATTTTGCACTGTCATAAATAATAAAAATGAAAAAAAAAAAAAAAAAAAAAAAAAGAAAGAAAGAAAAAAAAGAAGAAATTAAATTAAATAATAATAGTGCTGCTTTATTTGTTTATTTATATAAATATTTTTTTCTTTTAATCAAGCTTTTACATTTTGTGCATCATATTACAAGATTAAACATCTTATGCTTACATCAGGCACTAATATTTAAACACTGAGCTAATTAATAGATGAGACATTATATTCTTTATGTACAAAAAGTTATTTTGTAATTGCTTTAGTAAGAAACTTTTACTTTTAAATTATAATTATTCATTAGTTAATTTCTATGTGCTATATATCCTATTATAAAATCAACTTACTAATTTTGTATCACGTACATAAAATTAATTTCTTCTTACTCGTGAAAACAAGACCTTTGATCGAAGCTTCTAGTTAAATACAATGTCTTATTAATTTTTAATTAATAGTCTTGCATTTTTAACTAGTAATCTTACATAATATAAGTTTTCGCTTCTAAATAAGAATATTTTTAGAAGGGGAATAATCAATATATTATCGGTTATCTATTATGCAAGGTAATACATGAGATCAGAATTTTATATTAAATATCGAAGCCCTCATTTTAGTAAATACACAATGATTTCCCATCAGTAAGAGTAAGAAAGGCAAACTTTAAATTCCAAGGAGAATAGAAAATGTGAAATATGAAAGTTATTAAAATCTTCTGATATAATTAAAAAAATATTGTAGAAGCGTGATCAAATGGTATTCATTGTATCATTAATATTTTACCCTGCTAATGATTTATTAGAGATAATTTTAATGTTATTTCCATCAAAACCATACACGAAATTGACAATTTTAATAATAAAATAGTCATTTCTGTTTTAATTAGAGAATATAAAACAATGTAAAATTATTATACAGGGATGAGATTTTTCATCTGAAGTCATCTTTTATAGTACTTTTACTTTTCTATTTTGTAAAAATATCCATTTGACAAAATTTGTGTTTTGTAAATCGAAGTTTGTACTTGATTACGTTTACATACCTGCCAACATTCTAATTAGTTTTCCGTAACATTCTTAATACGTGCTTTTTTTTTCACATCACTTTTTACTTCCATTACCCTACTATCGTACATAATGGAACAATTATTGTTTTTAGTCCAAAAATTCGAAATCAAATTTTTACCTGACTTACATATTTTGAGGTTTCCTAAACCCGAAAAAGTGGTTTTTGACAATTAATCAGTATGTGTGTGGATAATCTTCTAACTGTCATATCTCCAAATCTAATAAAGGTAGAACGACAAAACTTCAGTATTGAGTTAGATCTGGTATACAGATGAATTTTTTTAAATTTTTGTGAAAATTGGAAAACCGGAAGTGGGACTGTATGTCCGTATCTTAAAAACGGCTTTAACAATTTCTTTCAAAGTTGCTGTATAGACACCCTAATAGAAGTTCTTTCGTATGTAATAGTTGGTTAGTTCATGAAAATTGATAGGCGTTCTGTATAAATAAGCCAATTTTAAGTCTCGCAAGTGCATTCCTTTAAAAATAGCAGTACAGATTTTTTTCAAACTCTCCATATTAGCTCTTTTTTAGATGCGCATGCAATTATTGTTTTCCCGTCAAAAATTGAATATGTCAAGTTTTGGTGAAATTCGGTATCTCAAAAACGTCTCTAACGATTTTCGCAAAAATTGCTATATAAACCCCTTTTCAGATATCCTTTCGCATGTATTACGTGGTTACTACAGTAAATTTTTATTTATGTCCCTGGGCCACGTACTTTTTAAAATGACTGAAATGAATTAAAATGAAATGTTGCCACATAAATTTCATACTTTTGTTAATTTTTAAAAATCTAATTGTCGGGTAGAAAAACTGTTTCAGAAAAATCGTCTCTTTCATTTGGTACCGATTTTGTAACGACAGGACTGATATTTCTAATTTATTTTGGTGTTACACAAAACTGGTCTACAAAAACTGGCAACGAAGTTTTTATCCAGATTGGAACTAATTGTCCTCCGTTCTTAAAAAAAGAAGAAAAAGGGGGGTAGAAATTTTAAAAAATTAAGTTAATGGTTCGCAGGAGCAGTAACTTTGAAATTTCCCTGGTCTATACATACTTTCACTGGTCCATTCACCCATTCTATTATATTTTTAAAAATATTAAAAAAAATAAATTTACATGTAAAACAAAATAAACTTACGTGACAAATTTAATTAATATGATTTTTATTATTTTGTAATTCAATTAAAAATACATGTGAAGTCTTATATAGATAAAAAATTTATTATTTAATAAATGAGCAAAATGTCACATATTTACCATATTAAGTATGAAAAAAAAAAAAAAAGTGAAAAATTAAAGTGAAAATAAATGAAAAATTACAGAGAATAGGTAATATTAACAGTTACAATGAAATATACTTAGTATTGTTGTAGCATAAGTATTTACAAAGTAAATTATAAAAAAAGAATTGAAAAATTTCGCAGAATGGAAAAAGTTATATTTTTCTGATCGTTTGAACATTTGCATGGTCCCGGAAAAACGACCACTGTTAATTTCGAGCCGTGAACTAATATACATAGTATTGTTATATTTCAATGCATATGTATGCAAAGTTCTTAAATAATTTATGAAAAAGCTTTTTAATGTTCGCCATCACTTTGAAATACTCATCAAAAAAGAAAATTTTTCACTAAATTATAACTGTTTAAAATATACCTGAAATCATACTAATTGATTTATTTGCTTTTATTTGTTAATGATATTAGAAATATTAGCACATACTCTTTCTAATACAACAAACAACAATGTAGTTTTTAGCTTATTCAGCAGCGTAATTATTATTAGAATGCTTACTTACGCTTATATAAACATGGAACATATATTTAGGTAAATAGTCATTCACTAATTGGTCAAACAATTTTATTATTATTATTTTATTACTGTCAAAAATTCTGCATTAATTATCAAGATTTTTTTTAGTTTTGTTTTCACATTATTTTTCTATATTATTATACTTATTTATATCTAAAATTTTTATTTAACGCTAATTATATACAATTTCTTTCATTTAATTATTTTTATACTTTTCGTTTAATTTATAGAAATTCGACATGATTCGGTAAAATTAATTTTTTAATTTAATAAATTTATAGTTGCTAATTCGCATGTTAGTTTCGCGGAAAGTATTATGCATTGATGTGTTTTGTGAGAAGAACTTCAACGCATTCTTCTAGTTCTTAAATTAATGCACTTAATTCTTGAAAAAAGTTTTTTAGAAATACATGCTTAAAAAAAGATACAGATATTAATAAGCGTAATGTATCAATTAGTTTGCTAGATTATTTAATTAGTGAACTATTTCACTGAAAACTATTTTTTTTTTTAGAACGCTCTTTAATCAATAATTATCTAATTATAAATAATTAACAAAATTTCATTACGTGAACATCATCTGGTTACTTTTTTTATAATTAAATTGAAAATTGATGTTAAAAATTATTAATTGTAGGGACTTTTTGCAAACTGGTAGAATTAACACAAAATTTACTTCCACACCAATACCGTACTAATTTGATATTACGATTGAGAAGACCTGAAACGCTTGCTCTTGTTTGAGATAATTTTATTTTGATTTTAATGTACTTTTTTTTTTCATAATTAAATTTTAAAGTAGATGACGGCAATTTAACCGTAATTTTATCTTTTTTTTTTTTTTTTTTTTTAATTATAATTTAATACGTTTAAAGCAGTGTTATTTAATTTTGAAGTTATTTATTATTGATTATGTAGTTGTATTAAACTCTGTTTTATATGTTTAAAAAAAAACGCGAATTGTATACAATGGTAAAATAATTTTAGTTTTAATTTTATTAGTTTATTGACAAAAGACATTTTTGGAGAGAGAAAGCTTTATATACTATTCTTTACTTTGTTAATATTGAATTTAGCTTTATTGAATTTCCACGTTTAAGTTATAGATATATCTGTTTATGTTACGTAATTAAATACTTTCTTAAAATATAATTGTTCGCCTTAAAAGAGTAGATTCTTTTAAAATGAGAAATTTAATCGTAATTTTATCTTTTTGATTATTGTTTGTCTTTATTTCATAAATTTTAAAAATCCTAAACAGAAGCAAAATAAATAGAACAAACAAAATTGTTTGAATTACTGACTATTTAACTAAGTGAATATTTTATTTGTTTTTTATTTAACCTCACATACTTTTTTAAATAAGAAAAATCAACTCTTTTGCTTATTTAAAAAAACTATCAATAAAACTTTCTGTAATGTATATGACTCAATTTATCACATAACTTTCAAAGTACTTCAAATTGAACAAGAACTTTTTTCGTTAACGTATGTGAAAAATGTTCATTAACGTACATGAAAAAATTAATGTATATACTCTGTTGCATGGCTTTTAAAATACTCTAAAATTGTACAGAAACTTTTGCATAATGCACATTGATCATCCAATTTCATAACTTTTAAAATATTTAAAAGTAAGCATGAAACCTTTTTAAAACATGCATTTGCAATTTCATCTAATCATTATTGAAATACTTAAAATAAAGCAATAACTTCTTTTTGTAATGTAAATTTGTTATTTTCTTGCATAACTTTTAAAATATTAAAAGCCGTGCTTTTACATCATATTTTTATTAAAATATTTAAAATTGGTCTATAGATATTTTTTTGTAATGTACATTGGTATAATTTTTTTCACACAACTTTTAAATGCCCAAAATTTTACAAAAATATAATTGCAAATAAAATAAAATAATGCATTATAGCAGGATTAATACATCAAGAATATATTGTAGAAACAGTGTGTCACAGTGTTGTCTGCAAAAACCATTTTTAAAAACTCACACATACACACACACACACACACACAAAATAAAAAAAAAAAATAAAAGAAAGAAAGCAAAAACGAAAAAAAGAAAAAAAAAAGAAAGAAAGTAAAAAGTAAAGAAAGTAAAAAGTAAAGAAAGTAAAACCTCTCTTTCATTTTAAAAGTTCCATTAAAACTAAACGGAAAATTTTATTATCTGTTCGCAAGCATTTTCACAGCATTTGAAATCTTTTGATAAAAGAATACTATATTTTAAATTGTTTGTCTGGAATATTTTAGGAGAAAATTGTATGGGAAAAAAGTAGTTAAAAACATAAAATTTTTCGGAAATATTTACGATATCGCATTGCTACACTTTAAGTAAAATAATTTGGAAATGAATGAAATTAAACTTGATTTTATAGATGATTTCTACTATTACTTTCAATACGTGATAAAACTCAAATTTATTCTGATAGGAAGTTCTGCATCGTCAACTGGAAAGCAATTTTCTTACACAATTTCCTCTAAAGTTATTGCATTTATTTATCAAAATTTTTATTAAAACTTTTTGTTACAGTATTTAATTTAAAGGAAAAGGTACTTTAAGAAATCAAGAATTGTAATTGCATTATCATTATTATTTAATTTAATTATATATATATATATATATATACATATATATATATATATATATATATATATATATATATATTTGTACACTTCTAAAAAAAATTTTATTTGTGTATGTTGAGGTTAAATCATTCCTGGAATAGATGTCAGCTATCATGCCAAATTTTAAAATTTCAAATTGTTCTTCCTCCTTCCACTTTCACATGATTTTATTTATTTATTTATTTTTAAATTGTTTCAAAAAATAATAGTTATTAAATTAATTTCGACATAGATAACAATAACGGAGCTATAATTTTTTTAAACGAAATTCTAAAATAAATAAAAGACATCATGAAAATACTTAAAAATAATGTAGAACTCTGTATTTCTCTAAAGAATTCCCTCTAAAGAAAAAATAAATTTATAAGGCTTATTCCAATAATTATAGCGAAACGTTTGCATTCAATTTTTTAAATTTCTTTTTATAATAATATATATTTTTTTTTAAATTGCATAAAAATATTCCTACGGGAGGATGTTAAAAATGAGAAAAATCTTTAGGGAACCTCAAAACTTACAAAAAAAAAAAAAAAAAAAAAAAAAAAAGGAAGAAGAAAAAGAAAAGAAAACAAAATTAATTAAAACTCAGTTTCAAAAATTTGACCCCAAAACAATACTTTTTCTATCATATATTTGGGTAAAAGAAAATAAAAAGGGGCCTTACAATAGAAAATTGGTTTTTTGATTGCCTGAGATAGTTATGGTTCTAATTATACTCGGTTTATAAATATTCTGTTTCACTTGAAATAAATTATATAGGATGATATCTATTTAAATAAATTAGATATAGAAAATAGTTATAGAATATAATTAAACTAACAAGATAGAAACTATAGAAAATCGTTACATTTAATTTATTTCACTTTATTAACTCCTGGGTAAATAGGAGTATAAAATCTTGCTACAACTAGAAAATCAAATTCCAACAACGCACGTAATCGCCGCATGTAGTAAGTAAGTAGAAATGTCTATTTATGTGAAGTTGATGAGCAAGTTTCTAGAGAGATCAAACGGTAGCGTTGAAATTCAAACAATATATATCAACCACTATCTCTTTTACTAGCACTTAGTTTTTAACAAGTTACGATTTATTAGCAGCAAAGATAATAAATAGCAAACAAAATCAAATGTGCGCACAGGCATTCTTATAATTCACCACAGTCTCGAACGGTTGCTTGACTTGAATAAATTAAAGGCAAAGATCGGTTTTAGTAATTGCAGCCAGCTAGATGAAGAGTGTGCAAATGCACCTGGTAGAAATTACCCTAAGGCACCGAATATGTCCAAGCCTTGTTTTTCAAACGTCCAATCTGAAATGAATCTTGTCGTGTGTTAAGTGGCGTAAAGAGTTGAAACTTTAACTTCGCTGTAGGTTTAAATGTTTCAAGATTTTTATTTTTATTTTTTCTACCCAACAGATACGTAACTTTTTTTTAACCCTTTATCTACTGCATTTTGATACACACAAAAGTTGTGTTTGAAGCATATATTTTTAGTTACTAAAGTGCATTATTTAAAGATATATATGTTAAAAATTATGCATATCACCTCATCATAATAATTAATGAGAATTTTGTGTCGTCGTACTTTAGTGAACCACTGGTACATAGAGGTCAAAAATATTATTTCGACATGAAAAAAGTGTAGAGAAATATTTACTCTTTATGTTCCTCATATTTTTTCTAAGATTAGTGGGGTATTCTTGAAATAATATAGGAATGAATTATAACACACATGAAGATCGTGAAAAATATCAAGCAAAAACAGCAACTGCACTCCATAAAATCCTTTATGGAATAAAAATGGTTGTATGTATCGTCTAATGCTTTATAGTAAGATTAAAGGGAGGTATATCTGTTCCCTTCTTATAAATATCTTTGACATTTCTTCTATAAATTCGATTTTGCATTCTTTTTAAAGTAATGGTACTTTAAGTACCGTCAGTAGATAAAGGGTTAAAAGCAGAAAACTAATTATTCTTCTCAGTTCTGCGTTTTATGAAATATAGTATATGTAATTTGTATGAATAAAGTTTGTTTTAATTTGATTTTTTTTAATTGGTTAATTTTAATTTAAGATTATACATTGTTAAAAATTTCTGTAAATTTAATGTAAATATTTATCCAGAATCTCTATAAATTTACAGTATAACTCTTAGTTAAAAGTGAATAATCGAGATTCTCGATTTTTATTCTGCATTTTTACCTAATTTTATTATTTAATTTTTTAATTAAAATTAAAAATGACTATTTCTACTACTTTAGAAAAAACGTTTTAAGTCCGAAATATATTCTCACCAATAATTAATTAAATTAATATTAGTTATTAAAATGAATGTATAAAACAAGTTTCTTTTAACATTACCGTTTATTTTTCGCTATCGTTTTACGTAAGACTTAAGATAATACATTACACAGAGTTTTCTGTTGAAATTTTTAACAGTGTAGTAAAGTTTTAATCTTTTTAATGCATGCCCCCGCCCCTTATATTATTTCTTTATGGTAATAAAACTCTTAAATAAATTTTTATTTATACAGTTTGAAGATACAAAAAATAAATAAATGAATAAATAAAAAAGTTTTGCATGTAATGTAAATGTTTTGTAGCAAAATTTTAGCATTTTAATAAGTGCCATTTTTTATATTTTTCTTTCAGATAAATGTATAGACTATATTAAAATACTATAGGTTAACTATTCCTTAAAAACGGAGGAATTGTGTTTTAACATCATGCTTTGATTCAATATAGCAGCTATTTCATAGAAGACAGTTGGTGTCTATTAATTATTTCCGTTTCTATTGTTAGGGAATTAGTATTTATCTATCAATATATTGTGAACTCAAGACACACGTCTGCCTTGCTGTTAGGTTATAATCCACAACCTTAAAAAATGTTTTACAAATTTGGTGTGTCATTATTAATTTAGGTTTAATAATAACAATGTATGGTCACTTAATGTTACTTTGCAGAAAATACATTACGTTGTTAATATCCAACAGCAACTTAAACCAAATAATAGGAGGAAATCTTTCATAAAAACATACTATATAGATTTTTAAATACCACGGTTTAAGGAAGTTGCATATTGTCATTCCGTTATTTTGACTATTTCGTGTATTTGATGATCTATGTAACCAGTACCATTTCTACATTAATGATAAATATTAATTAAAGCTTTATATGTTCTTTGAAATTTAATCTACAAGTCAAATGCTTCTCAGAAAATCTTTTTTTTTTTTTTTTTTTTTTTCCCAAGTCCACATTTCATTATGAGCTTTGTTCAACTTGAATAAACACAGACATAAAAAATCAACTTCTTACTGAAGGGGAAAAAAGGGGGATAGGATTCTTCTATAAAGAAAAAAAAATGTTTCGCTTCTATAAAAAATAGATTTACTTTCCTGTCGGGAATTTATAAAAAAGTTTGGGAAATTTATATGCATAAATTCCATTTATATCTATATTTTCATAGTATATATATATATATATATATATATATATATATACACAGAGAGAGAGAAAAAAAAATCATGATTTTAATTTTAAAAATGTAAGTTAAATATTTACAAAACTGAATAATGTTTTTTCAAATTAATTAAAATTTACAATGATAATGAATAATTTAAAAAATAATTAATTGTAACTGGAATCACATAGTACATTTCAAGCGATTACATGAAAATTCAAATTAAATTAAAGTTAAGTAAAAGGAGAGGAGGGGGTAGATTCTTAAATTAAAAAAAAAAAAAAAAAAAAAATCTTGTTTTTAGTTTAAAAAAAAAAGTCTTATGCAATAAGTGTTTAAAAAAATATATATATCCGTTTAAACCTGTCAAGTTTTTATATACTTTTTTTTTTCTTTTTTTGAAAAATATATCAGTATGTCTTTATTTCACATTTCTTAATAGGAAAAGGAGAGAAATTATTAGCTGAAATGAATTTTGTTTAGAACCCAGCACCTCTAGTCTTCCAGCTTTGTGAGCATAATCTACTTGTAGAGCGTTAAGTATTTATGAATTTAGTGATGTTTGCTTGCAAAGTTCTTACTTTTCATCACTCAGTACCAGTTTTTTGCTATTTAATTCGAAGTACATTTAAAATTATTTTTCTCCAAAACGATTAATAAATTAAAAATCACAATCTAAACTTATAATTTATATTGCACAAAAAAGGCTAATTTCATTTTTCTTTTATCTTTTCTTTTTTTCAATCTATCAAAATTTTAAGTTTTATACGTATATTATTTTTTCAGAAATGTTTACTTATTAATATTAATATTATTATTATTTCTTCTCAAATTAGAATAATTGTTAATACATACATAGTTATCTTTTTACCTTCTTTTATATTCATACGAGAATATATTGGATTCGTGAAAATTTTCGGCTTTCAAAAGTCTTACACAGTTTGAGACAACCGGAACACGATTTGATCATTTTTAGAAATGTGTCTGTTTATTATATGTCTGTGTGTCGATCGAAATTTTTCTCTCTTGATCAAGAACTAATGCACTGAATTTTATTAAAAAATATAATTAGTTGCACCTTGACATAAATTGAAGTCTGTCATTTTTTATGTATATCGTTCAATAGGCGGCTCTTCTATGCTGCGATTTTCCACATTTACAGGAAGGCAATATATCAGCTTTTATAGTGCATAATTACACAAACCTTGATATGTACGAAATACCACTAGGAAAATCTATGCCGATGCAATTTAAATGCATACTAACCATGAGCATATCATTGACATTGTTATACTTCAATTTTCTCCATGTACTGTGAGATTATATCTCAGAAGTGTGTAAATGCACCAAAAATGACATACGAGATGGTTATTCAAAGAATGCTGACTTAATTTGGGTGTATATCGGCCGACAGGAGACGCTACTATTTCCCCCCTTTTGCGATTTTTGAATATGGCTGCATCTCAACATCTGTTGCTTAAATTCGCATCAAACCGAATATGTAAAATCTTTATTATGAGAATCTATGATTGAATTTTTGTGCTTGTTAATTAATAGGTGAAACTGTTATATAGAATGCTGTATGAATGATGTTCTTAATAGCCTACGCCATATTAGAGTAATGGACACTTATTTCTATAGATGTGTTCTCAAATGATTTTATGAACCCAACAAAAAAATCAAGCTAAGATACAAATGCATATATCTGTTCCATTTCTTTTAGTTTTGAATATCTTTGTTTTCAAGACTAAATTATCTTTACGTTAACCCCATAACAATTTCGTAATTTTAAAGAAAGCTGTAATAAATTTGCCTATTTTCTTTATTCAAGAAAATTAAAGTGTATGAACAGTATATGCATTCATTTTTAAATATTAGGTTTTTTTTTTTTTTTTTTTTTTTTAAACTTTTAAGCTTGAAATCAGGAAAATTTAATTTTGCTGAAAAACCAACAATGAGGGTTAATTTGAATGAGTGATGGTTTTCCAGTAAGCAGAAAAAATAAAATCTATGCGTTTTAAACATTAAAACCGAATTTTCTGAAAAGATTTTTACGTATACTATACGTATAATACACTGTTTTCAGATTCGCTATCCAAACTTTCATAAATTTCACTTATTTCCGAACCACTCTCTGATGCATTTAAACTAAAATTAGAATCCGAATCACTTTCTGATTCTGACTACATAATGTACACATATTATTAAAAATATATATTTTACCGCAGAGCACAAAACCATGTGCATTCAAAAAACCTAACTCAGCTAAGATTAAAAAATAAGTATTACACATATTTAAAATTGGATAGTGCTGATTGTTTAAAATAAACCTACTATCTCCAATTACATTTTAAATAGTCTGTTACTTCCATCTAAAGAGTAAAATGAGAAATAAAAAAATTTCTGGGTATCAGAAAAGTTTTTTTTTTTTCTTTTTGTGTGTGTGCGTGTGTGCGTTATTTTAAAATACTTTCAGCCCAAGAATATCACGGGAACGATAAGGAAGGAGTTAAAAGCATTTTGCTTACAACCAGGTTTTTACAAACGTAAATTTGAATACCACTATTTTCATGTAGTAATTTTAGAGTAGACTAAACGTTGATATATATTTAAAGGAATACTACATAAAAATTCTGGTATCCAGTTTTCCCTTTGTGAGAAACTTTCTTAGAACAACGACAATATTATATTTTTTACTAGATAGGATTAAAATTTCGCAAGTGTTGTGGCTAAATTTTTCTTACCTTTTAATAAAAGCAAGAATTTCCTCATTGCTCATTCTTAAATTTATAAACTTAGTTTAAATTGTTGCTCATGTGAATTCTCTACACTTCGGCAATTTAATTTCCTATCTAGTAATTTCTTTATCATTAAATATTCTCCTATACTTTAAATATGTCATTAGTTCCTCAGTCTATGAGGAAGTTGCGTAAATCTAGAAATTTTAACTAGTTTTTCATTATGCAAATTGTATGCAAATTAAAATGTTGATTTTCAGTGATAAATTATTGAGTAGTTACAAAGTTATTAAATGTCATTAAGTAGAGGATAGTTTTAAAATAATAAAGAAAGTGAAACGTGTTCTACAATTTGGGTTTTGCCTTTTTTAAAAGTGTTAAGGAAATAAATTAATTTCTTTAAAATGTAACCCTTTTTTCATCAACTTAAAATTTTAATAATATTTTTAGTTTTTAATTTAAATATATATTGTTTTTCCAATGAATTTTATATTAAATTTAAAAACCCTAATGTTTTTAAAATTTACTTCAAGTTTAATAAAAATAATTTAAAAGTGTTTTGAAACAACTTATTGAATATGATTTAATCTAAACATATGAAGGAAAAATAAAATACGTATTTCTTTCTTTTCTATATATATATATATATACCGTAAAATCCCGAAAGTAACCCCCCCCCCCTTTTTTTTTTCTCCATCCAACAAAGCTACATCCAATCTTCGGGCGCACTTAAGTACGTCGGCATTGCAAGTTAAGTTTGGCTTTGAATTAAGTTTTAATATTTATATATTATTTCTAATTTAACTAATTTTTCATAAAGTGTCCGATGCACGTTATCAATGGAATCATTACGCAGTTTTTTTTTAAATCTTTAATGTAAGAAATGATAGCCTTTAATATTTCTTTTTAAGTAAGTACCGTAAATCCCGAAAGTACCCCCTCCATCGAATATAACCTCCCCTCCCTTTTCTTCATTTTTTTTGATAATTTTTTTTTAAAGAATCTTGATTATAACCCCCCCCCCCACCTGAAAATTATCCGTTTTGCTTTTCAAAAAAAGGGGTGGGGGGGGGGGGTTACTTTCGGGATTTTACGGTATATACATATATACAGATTATTTGTTTTGCTAAAATAAAATAATTGCAATGGAATTTCTTATAATTTACAATATAAAAATATCATAAGAAGTATCTTTTAAATATATTAATACAATAAAAACATAAATCTATGTAAACGTGATTTATTTTAACAGTATTATTTTTTTAGAAACAAATTTATATTTAATGAAGTTTTTATAAATCCTGATATTACAGCTAAACATATATGTTCATCCATTCATAAAGACCACCGGATTAGTGAATTTGTGAATGGTGATACTATAGTAAAGCAATGGGTCTTCCATTTTCTACGTACATGAACATGGGTCTTGTGAGTTGATTAAATCTATTGGTCTTAATTAACTTCCTAAGCTTAGATCGTTACTTGGAGCGTATGTTAATTTTCTTTAGATTTGAAATTTTTACAAATTGAAAGTGTATCATGGGAAAATAGGGGGAAATATCGAGGGATTTAATAAAGATAAAAGGTTCCCCTATCTAAGAGAAGTCTCTAATTTCATGAATTAATTTTGTACTCAAGCTGTTGTATACATAAAGTATTTTTCTAATATTCGGTTTTGAAACTTTACTTATTGTGTCCCATTCATTGTTGCCGGATGAATACTATATTTTTATTTTTTAGTACCATTAATTTTGTAAAATTTCAATCTATTGGTTTGATCACAATCTTTTTCAGTTTTTATATAAAGAGAATATTTAAATATCAAAATGATGGTGTACAAGAAGTAAAATTGTAGTATTCATCGGGCAATACTCGCAAGATAACAAATGAGTATAAAATCCTTATATTTCGAAAACAAACATCAGATATTATTTGCAATTATTCCATCATTTTTAGAGATTAAATACTTAAAGCTGTATTTTGTTCACATAGACAACAATTTTTAATTGTTTTAAATAGGTATTGAAGAATATTTTATTTTATTTTATTTATATATTTATTATTATTGTTTTAAGGCTTAATTTAATAATTTGATTTTAATCAACAAGAGATAGACTAAGGTGTAAATATATATAAATTTAATTTTTACTTTCTCTTATCCATAGGGTCAAGAAAGTATTGTTTTAGGGTCAAATTACGTGAGTTTTTGCTATATTTACATGTTCTGAGGTCCCCTGAATATGAAAATCATGTTTTTAGCGAATGGTCTGTATGTCTGTCTGGGTGTCTGGATGGCAGTGTGTCTGTTATCAGCATATCTCAAGAACAAATAGTAGAAGAAATTCCAAACTCGATATTCTAAATATGTATCATATAGGGATGCTACAGTAAGCTTTTCGTTGAGATGAAGCAAATGGTTCGTGTACAGGAACACTTAAAAGTATTCAAATACATTACGTCTATGGGAGAAATTGCAGGTACGTAGAGTTTAACATCTATAGACCGCACTAAACCAAATGAAACGAATATATCTTTTTTGTAATAGAGATAGTCAACTGGGGAAAAAAAAATTGTGTATGTAGGAGCCTCGCCTCCCCCCTCGAGGGGAGTAAATTTTCGTGATGAGTATCTTTCAAAAGAGCTCGCCAATACCTTTAAAACGAATGGTTGAACCATCGATCAGCGATAATTTAAAACAAAGTTACCGATTTTTTTTTTTTTTTTTTAATATTGAGAATAAAATGGACTTTTTTTTGGATATTTAGTGTTATACTACTTCTCTAATATGGAAATCGTCTGCATTATCATAAAAGATAGTAATTTTAATAAATTTATTTTTTTAAAACAGAATTATTTTTTAATAACCGAATTAAATTCTATATAAATGTAGGTGCATTAATGAAATGGGGGGTTAAGGGGGGCGGTAACCCACCTCATATAGAACTAATTATCATATAAAACTCTTCCGAAGCCTAATTTGAATTGTTTAACATAGGCTTACATAACACATTATCTTACCTCCAACCTGTATTTATAGTATTAAATTTCAGGGTAAGAGAAAGTCGTGTGAGTGACACACCAGATTATTTGTTTTGTTTTGTTTATTCCACATAAGCGCGAGTAACATAAATTTCTGTTATGTACAATGTATATTTACTTGTTCGTAGCTACATTTTTTTTTTTTTTTTTTTTTTTTTTTTTTGGGGGGGGGGGGGAGTACAAGTTTATTTACACCATTATCATTATTTTTGCAATTATTATTATTAAATCTTTCTTCAGTATATTTGAAAAGTTTTCGGCAATAATGTGAATTTAAATTAATCAAAACAATTTTCTTAACTTCCCCTCCCACCCCCACCCCCAAAAAAAGATACTTTGTTACAATTAATTATTTATTTATAGATGACAGCTTTTCTTGTCCATGGGAAAATAGTGGTGTTAACCTGTCTGTTACTATAACCATATTCACCTAAATCATTTACTTTTAAAGTTAGCTTAGAGAAATCAGATAATAATAATAATAAAAAGATTTAATCATTAGTTTGTGATTTTACTAAATATCACAAATCTTTATACATCCATCCATCAGCAAACAAAACAATTCAAAGTGGTTCTATGATGTGACATTTGTCCACAAATGGTAATGTGAGCTAATAGAGATGTGGCTAAATGTACTAAGTCACAAGAAGGACGACAAAACTAAAGGACAATTACATATACATATTAATGAAAATAACAAGTTATAGCATGTCTTTAAGTTTTTAATTTTTGCTATTTATAAACTAATTTCTAACAATTTAAACCCCACATATCACATATCTATACTATATTTGATTTAAATCAATAACTTTTATAAATTATTTAATTATAAAAACATGTTTAAATATATATGGGATATATTTTAAAATATAAAATTGTAACTGCATATTTTCGTAAATTCTACAGTGCGTTAAAAACTTTTGAACTCGACTTTGATTCCTTGAAAATTGATTTTATACATAGACAATAAAATGTAAAGATTAGTATAATAATAATAATAATAATAAAATAATATTATGAAATCGATCAAAATTTTCAGTAATTTTAGTTTTAAGAATTACAAATTTTAAATTTTTATACGGTTCCCATAGAAAAGAAAAGTGAAATAAAATGTTTCATATTCATTATATGTTAATGCACAAAACTTTAGAATTGTTTACTAAAGGTATGTTTGAGTTAAGTTCCAGTTGGATTAGTGACAAATTTAAGTGAAAATACCTTTATTTATCTACATAATTATAGTTTTCGCTTGTAGTTTATGTATAATTCCATAAGCGTAATTCACTCCCCCCCCCCCCTTTTGACAACGTATATAGAAACATTATTCATTTATTTATTTATTTAATAGCTGTATTTTTGGGACATACATTGCCGAACATTTATATATCAGTATAAGAACTCAATGATTTTTTATTACAAAAATATTTTACAAAACTTTATATTTGGTTGGATTATGACATAAATTAGTGCTGATTCATATTTCGACACATATCGTTCTAGAAATGGCGCATCTATGCTGCAACTTCTCTCATTTACGGGGAGGCAACATTTCAGCTTCTATACTGTATAAGTGCACAAAACTTGATATGTAAGAGAGTTATTATGGAAAACTATACTAATTCAATATAGGTGCATATCGGCCGATAGGACAGCACTGTTATGCTACAATTTTACACATTTACGGAAAGACGCTTAAATAGTGTATCAGTCTACAAAATTTTATATGTGAAATGACCATTACGAAACACTATATACAGCACAGAATGTTTCAGTTATGTTGCAAAAAGCTTACAATCTTTCAAAAACGTAACACATATAAGTATGTTCTCTGATACTTTTCTGAAACATTCGCTCTTTTTCCTTTTATACCATCTGTTAAGTGATTGTAACGTTAATGTTACGTATCTGATTTTTTGTTACGATCGCGGACATTTCTACGTTCTTGAAACTAATCGGAAAGCAATGTGAAAGTTTTTAAACCTTCCTGAAATGTTTATAATGTTTCAATGTTATATGATCGTTACGTTTCTGTAACATTTTGGGCTGTTAGAGTATACTGATTAAATTTAGATGCATATTGGCCGAGAAGTTGCGTTATTATGCACATGCTGCAATATTTTTCGCGTACAGGAAGGCTAAATCTCAGTTTCTATATCCTGTAAGTGACAAGACCATTATAAAAAAACAAAGAATGCCGTCTTAATTTGAATGTGTATCGGACAACAGGTGGCGCTTCTGTCAGTAACTTTCTGCAATTTTTCAGTTGGCTATGAGCAATTATTGGTTATAAATACACCAAACAGCATGTTTAAGAAGCTATGTTAAGTTTTTTTCCCCCATCTAATCCAGTTGGTAGCGCTGTTATATTGAATGATATTGAAGATAGTTTTGTGATGAGATGACACCACAGCATTCTAGTTTTACTCAGCTTTCAAGCGTATAATATATGTCTAAGTTCAGTATTTAAGGAGTTAAAGCCTACGCCGGGGTTTTTCACGCACTATATAATTTAGATTTTTTTTTTTCTTTTTTCTCAATAATTATCAATCAAGGTAATAAATTTTACAAGCTAAAAATTTTCATATGAGGCACTCTGCAATTACTAAAATGAGTATAGCATTACTGAATTATATTATCAGATTATTAACAATGTATCACTCTTATGTAAAGAGGGGAGTTTTGTAAGTATATTAATCACACGGTTTTAGTTAAAGAAACAAAATAATTTTTATCGTTAAATATATATAAATAGAATGAAATAATTATCGCAGTTAAGTTCACCTGTTTCATCTGAATTAAGTAGAGGTTAAATTAACGTGCATTTATCTGTTTTATTTCATTACTGAAGATTTAAAATTCTAGCCGTGTCTGCCGAAATACCTCAGGATATTTTGTCCAAGTCTGATCGGGACATTAGCTGTCTATGCTTTGTAACGTCCTTTTCGTAGACGTAAAATTAATTGCTACAATATTCGCCTTCTTCTAAACTAAAATAACAATTTGTTTGATATGTAATTTTTTTCTATTTTGCAATTATGAGAGTAATTTTTCAAAATATATGTCTCTGTATTTTTTATTTTTTTAACTACAACTATTTATTATAAAGATAGAAGTTATTTAAAGGTTTTTTAAATTACATTGTATCTTATATATATATATAGGGAGAGAGAGTGAGAGAGAGAGAGAGAAAACTATTGACAGGAATTTATAAATATATAAGTTTTACAGATTAGAAAAACCAATCGGAGAATTACAAACCAATGCGCAAAATTGCAGCGAAAGGAAATGCAAAACTTAGATGTAGGAATTAATTTCATTTTTGGGGATTAATTTCATTCATTTGTTTATATATTTCTACATTTATATATATCTATATATATATGAAATATGTTATATGACTGCTGGTTTTTTAATATTATAGCATGTTATTTAACATCTGATTCAAGAAAAAAAAAAAAAAGAAAAAAAAAAAAAAGAAAGAAAAAGAAAAGTAAAAGATACATAGTCGTGAAATGTGAATTTGATAGAAATAAAAACATATACTATATTTATATGAATTGTATTTTATGTAATTTTCCTTTAATTCTTTTCAAGTGCAATCGAAATACTAACTGTAAAGGAATTTCGATAATATAGAAAATTGATTTCTGAAAACATTCTTTCTAAAAAGTTACTCAAGGATGAAAGTTTTTGCTTCTTTGGCTACCACTATTTTCAAAGTTCTTTTTTTTTTTTTTTCTGTCTTTCTTTCTTTCTTTCTTTCTTTTTTTTTAGTAAAATAAAAGTTATACAAAAACAGTGGCAGCAAAAAGAGGTGCTTTAAAATATTTAATATTATGTGAAAATGTTATCATTTATTTAACATAAGTCATATTTAACTTTTTAATTAATTTATTTAAAATTTCTAAGTATGTTGAAAAATCATGCCTTCTTCTCAGGATAAAAATAAAGAAATAAAAGAAATAATAATAATAATAGTAATAACAAAGAACTTTTACTCCATCAAAATATAATAAATACTTAACAATAGTCTTTATTTTATTTATTTATTTCAAAGCCAGACTTTTGTATAACAAATTTATAAAATACAATATATGTAGATTCAATTAACCAGTTGTTTACCATTTTTAATGGTTGAAACCATATAATTGATGCCATAATGCAAGAATAAAAACCCCCAGTTTAATTTTATTTTTGTTTCGCTTCACATAATATGAGGCGGGGAAGGAGAGATTATAACGTCCGCCTTTCAAATTTTTTCAACCGAAACGAAGGAGTGGTAAACCATGGACGTTAATTTAACTCGAAGCTAAATTACGGTATATCATTCGAATTTGATAGTTTAATATAACATTACTTATTATATTTTTCTAGTAAGCTCTCAGCTTACTTAAAATTGATGTTGTTTTATCTCTGAAAAATATACGTTTCGTGATACGGTCATTGTTACTTTTTGTCAATAACATCACGTATAGAATAAGTATTAAATCAGTTGAATCTTTCCGTTATTGGAAAAACAATCTTTGATTTGCATAATGCCAAAATATTATTTATATTTTATTTTTTATTTATTAAAATGAAATACTTATATATATATATATAATTTTCTTTGTAGGCTTTTGTTGAATATATAGGTTTTATTATGTAAATTTAAAAAATCGATGTTGGATTTATTCTGTAGATGGGAATGTTGCTAAATTTAGGGACATTTTTATTCAATAATCACCAGGAATTTTGACGAGTGATGTTTGATGTACATGATAGACAATTAATGATACGATTAGGCTTCGATGTGATTAGGCAAACATTAATTAATTAATTAATTAATTTTAATTTATTTATTTTCAGTATCGAAAAGTTTAAAGTATATATCTATCTATCTATCTATCTATCTATCTAATTATATATATATATATATATATATATATATATATTGAAGCTTGCGTTTTATAATATGAATGTATTCAGCCTCCTCATGGCGTCATAGGTGGTGCGTTTGAAATGTTTTTTCGGCGTGATTTGCAGTTGTTAGTGAGTACTGGTTTTGGTTTTATTAATTTATCTTAAGAATAATTTGATTATTTAGTTATTGGTGATTGTTGATAAGAATTTTTTTCTCACTTAGTTTTTTCTCCTTTCTCTTTGAGTTTCAATTATTTTCATGTCTTATGGGTGAATATAGGGCATAGAGTACTGTAAATTTTTAGCAAATTGCATACAGCACTACAGAAATATCACCCTATTTACATGGCAAAATTCATTCTATGCCCTTGATAAAGTAATGATGTTGTATGTTTCAATCTCAGTTTGCTCATTTTTTCGTCATGTTTATTCAGTTTATCTACTTCTTCATGAGATACTTGGTTACTGCAATGCTTGAGAAGGTTTTCAATGTATATACTTTACTTTTTACAAAATTAGTTTGTAGCTAGAAATATTTTTAAAGAAAAAAGTATGATTTTTGTACATTTACTGGACATTTGTACATTCCTTTTATTAAAACTCATTTTTTGAATAAATAATGCATACAAACTATTTTTTTTTTAAGTTGTTGCGATGTTTATATATACAGTCGGTAACAAAAGTGTCCGAACACTAGCAAAAATTCCTATGCAAAAAAAGTACACTTCATACGGTTTTGTTAAATAAATCCTTGTCGAATCCTGTTCTTACACTGACTAAGAACAGGATTCGATAAGGATTTATTTAACAAAATCGTATGAAGTGTACATTTTTTACATAGGAATTTTTGCTAGTGTTTGGACACTTTTGTTACCGACTGTGTATATATATATATATATATATAAAGCTGTTGTAGTGTTTAGAGAAGTAAAAGTAAGTGTTGTAAAGAAGAGTGAAAAATTATCAAGCTTGAAATCGAATCTGGTATTTTTGTTACTCAAATTGTTCTAACCACTGAGCTACATAATTTTTAAATTTTCACACGATCCAAAATTTTATTAATACATTTAGCTGTTGATTCAAGTAATTAAAATTTCACTCCTAAAATTAAGTTTGGTGAAAATTATCGTTTCATATTTAATTTAGTATGTTTCAAATCAATAATTCGTTTATTTTCAATTTATTTAAGTTAGAATGCAAATTTAGTTGAACCTGTTTATGTATTTTCTTTGCTTTAGATTGCATTAAAAAACATTTCTGCTACCACAAATATGAATTCTTCGAAATCGAACTGCTTAAACGAGTTTTAAATTCCATTGTTGCATAGTTTTTAATTAGCAATATACTTTTTGGTAATTTAAACTTTTCCCACAGTACTGTATAAATATTGATTTATGGGATATCGTTCACGTTCAAAATAACAGTTTTAATTGTGTAGCATCATGTACATTTAATACCAAAATAATTATTTATTAGGTTTAGAAAAACACGTAACAGTATTTAGTATACAAATAAATCATCTGTTTTATTTTTACAGTTTTCAGCTAACCGTCGTCAACTGTTTTATTTTATGCTTCAAAAATTAGAATTATTCTTTTATCAGAAAATAATGCTTGGAATAATCTTCAACTGTAAGATCGTACTTGACATTTTTTTTTTTTTTTTCCTCGCTTAAAGTAAAAATTGAACTACATTTGTAAAGAAGATATTCTGACTCATATAGAAGAGTAGGTTGTTTTCTAGTGGACTTCATCTTTTAACAAGATCACAGATCAATTTAATTTATAAATCTGGTTAAGACCTTCATCTGACATACCACGTTTCATGCAAATCGGTACATAAGATTTTGTTTTCCTTTTTTTTTTTTTTTTTTTTTTTTTTTTTAATGCGTGAAATTTCCAAGAGGTTAGCATTTTAAAACAATCTGGCGATTCAAGTGAATTAATAAGCTTCGTTAAGACCTTTATACCGAATTTTAAAGCAAATCAGTTCTTAAATACGTTTTATATACGAGTTTGACATTTTCAGTGATCGCCATTTTGAAACAGGATTGCGGATCGGTTTGACAAACGAACTTGTTTAAGATGTTTCTGAGATAAGTTCACTGTGCAATTTTGCTTCGGACCAATTCAGTATTTCTGAAATTATCTTGTTGATAATTTTTGCATTGTATACATATATATGAATAGATAAACTATATGACATTGATACATTGGTATCTAAAGGAATTCTAAAAGTCATATATATATGAATATGAATGCAAAAACTTTCGATGTACATCAATTATCCTTTGAAATATAATAATATAAATAAATAATAATAATAATTAAAAAAAAAAAAAGAAAGAAAGAAAAAAGAAAACCTCGATGTAACGAAACATCTGTTTTGTTTTCGAGACTTTTTGAATTGGGACTCACCTTGACTGATAAAAGGACATTCACTCCGTAATCGGTTTTGTTTCTTAATTAAGGAGTTTCGTTTTTTAGGTGTCATATCGTTAATCATTTTTTTTGCGTATCATTTATTGCATGTCTTCATTTTAAAAGCTAGACTCATTAATGTAGCTGTGCTAAAATGCATAAAATGTTGCATGGGTAGTCATTCATTTTCTGAGTATACTAAACTTTTATAACATTATTTTGAAATATTTTTTAGATAACGGACAATACTAAAGAGTGTCTTCTCAAAATTGAATCTATAATACAACAAAGGAGTTAAGTGATTATGTTAAACATCACGTTGTTTGACTTTACACTGTTAAAATTTAGGATGCTAAGTGGAATCAAAATTTGTTACTACAATTACTGTAATCATAAAATCATAAATCTATCCACGATAAGGTGTCGCTTGTTCGAGAGGAGGGGGGGGGTATAAACGTTTTACTATTTTGCGGTTGCAGCAGCTATTGTTGTACCCAGTTTTGGTACAGCCAAGCACCAAACCATGTTAATAATAGGATTCCCGATCTAAATAATTACAGCTATTGTACTATTAAATTTTGCTTCTGGAAAAGCTCAAAATTTTTAATAGTGTGCTGTCACCTCCAAAAAGGTTTTCGAAAGGAGTATGATCCAGATTTACATTAGAAATGGCACGAAAGTCTCATGCCGCTATTACGCTAGCCACATGCAATGGTCACGCTCGACTAAATCCACGAATTGCTTGTTGATTGTGTATAACAAGAAATATATCGTTTGATAGGCAAAATTAAAATCAAAAGGGTTAAAATATACTTTACAAGCATCTGATGTCTTGTTAAAAATCCTATATTTTTGCAATTAAAACGATTTTTTTTTTTTTTTTTTTACAAAAAAATCTTTTGAAGTCATGTGATTTTGTAAACATTTTAAGAAAATGTTCTATATACTCTTTAACTACATTTCTTGCGACCATGGAAGCCTCTGCGCGGATTCAACGAGTCCACTAGTAAAATAGGGGAGAGAAGCTTTTCGTTGAGAGAAAATAAGCGATAAGGGCATACCGAATGACTGGATGTTTACTAAATTCAAACCTGTTGGTCAACTTGGAAACCCTCTAAGATTTTCGACTCGTCCTCACTGCTAGGCGTAGGAAACGTGGTTACACTATACTTCAAAATTTATTTATTTACTTTTATTCTTTGCTCGCCACACTGGCCACTCTCTTTAAATGAATTAAAATTACTAACTTTTATATTGCATTATGAATAATTAAAAAAAAAAAAAAAAAATTAATTGAAATTATTCTAAACCTTGTTTTGGTCAATTACATATCGGTATCCCGGAGGTAAAGGACACCTCCATTTTGTAAAAAGAGTTACTTTCATGTCTTTGATGTGTTACAGTGAATGAAATACATTTGCCATGAATATGGACATGGTTTTATTTTCCACTATATTATCTGCTTTATAGTAACTTGACATTGATGCTCAATGCCTGTACATAAATCAAAAAATGCACATATAGGATATGGTTTTAACTCCTTTTATGGAATGAACATGGTGTCCTTTACCTCCAATGTACAGATATAGTTTTGAACTTTAAGGGTTCTCTAGCCTATCACACTGTCGCTAGTTGTATCTTTCTGCCTAACTATTTCAAGCAATTGATGCTGCTTGCAGTAGGCGAATATTTTTATTGTTTTAACAATACATTGTACTACTATTCCTATACTCACTTTAAGTTTGAAGTCAATATCTTTTTAACTAATTGAAATAATTTAATTTAAATTGCCAATGCGGAATCCTTGGGTTGTTTCAAATTTTATGGTACCTTCCACGTTTTTCTAAGTTTAGCAGTTCGTGAAGAGATACATACAGGGACATGCATACAATCATACGCTCATACTTGTAATCGGATTTCACAGTATGACATTCCATTTAAGGGTAAATAGATCATATTGAGAATACCTCCAAAAAAAGCCTTCGGAAATTTATTATGTAGATTTACATCTAAGAAATATCACGAAAGTCTCAGTCATTACTCTAGTCACATGCACTAGACACGCTCGACTAAACCAACGAGTTTCTTGCTCACTGTACAACTAAATTAGAAATTTCCTATATGATATGTTTAGTTTTAAAACGAATAAAGTGTACTTAAAATAATTCATTTGATATTATAGTAAAAGCTCTATGCTTTTCCATTTAAAGAAAATAAATAAAAAAAATTTGTTAGCATTTACTTGAATTTATATTAATGGTAATTTATAATTTCTATAAACATTTTAATAAAATGCTGTACATGTTTTAGAAATTATTAATTAATAATGAACGTAGAATTTTAGTCAATTCTGGGATTCCATCAATGGACAGAGTAGCTTAAATGTAAAAGTTTGCTCCCTTTATAAGAACTCATATCAGCTTTTTTTTCAATAGTTTATAAATTATTGTAATATGTAAAAATAATAACCCATTGATAAGTGAAAATGTTAACACACAGATATGTGGAGGGAAAAAAAATAAATAAAAAACTTGTAAAAGTTTATAAAGCTAAACAGAATATGTATATATATAATAATAAAAATAATTTTTTTCTTATATCAACATAATTTTTCAAGAAATTTTATATGGAATATAGTTTACAAAATTAGAGGACAAAATCTGTAAGTCTACATAACAATTATAAAAGCTATAAAAAATGAAAAAAGAATTAATGTAAGTATGAATCATGCATTTTGAACAATAATAATAATTTTTAAATAAGTTATTTAAAAAAATATTCTGGTTTTTTTTTTAAGATAACATTCATGCGTTTTATAATGATTACTTTTATGTATTATTTCTGTACATATGAATTAAAATATAATATAATAGTAATAATAATAATAATAATAACAAAGTCATGATTTTACCGATCGTGAAACTATTGTTTTTTATATGTTAGGATGAAACAATTTTGAAAACAAGCAACATTTATTGTAATTTTATCTCAGTAGATTACTCAGAGCTGTGTTTTTATTTATTTTTTATATTTATTGCCTCTTTTTTTTTTTTTTTTTTTTTTTTTTTAATGAATTGTCACAAATTCCCTTAAAAGAATAAAATCATATTTTAATATATTTATTGTAAAAACTTTTAGCTTCTCTTTGATCAAATTTGTAAATATATTTCATTTTTTCTTTTATAGCATTAGCAAATACATTTAATTTTTTCCGCAAGATGTTTTACAATCACATCCCTCACTGAAGCTTTTTATAGATACATTTGTAAGGCAGTAAAATAACATAATCAATTAATGTACTATGAACTCAAAAATTATTGCTCTAAATATGTTGATGTAGTTTAATATCAACTTTTAAATCACTTATAAATTACTTCTTTTCAGGAATGTATAGGTTTTCATTCTCTAAAAAGTATAAAGGATATTTAATATAAATGACTATCTCAGCAACGCCAGAATAGTCAGAAGAATTACTTAAAATTAGTGTCTACGCTGATGATTGAAATACCATATTATTGTTTTGATGATTTAGCTATACAAATTTGCAGAAAATAAATTACAGAAACAGCGGTACTCGGCAAAGAAACACGAATTAGTAACAAAAATAACTGTGGTTTAAAAGTACAGAAATCAATCTTTAATTCAAAAGAAAACAGCTCCATCAAAACAAAGTTGTTTACACTCAAGTTGAAGCCTCTAAATTGTACAAAAATATCTTTTAAAACACTGAGTTTTGAAGTATGAGTAATATTTCCTTTTCCTTTTTTTCTCATTTCCCCTACTCAATCTTTTGTAGAATCGAGGGCATAGTGATTTCAGTTAGGGTGAAACTAATGAAAGGAATAATGGCATAATTACAGTCAGCGGAATGGCAACAATGATGAAGGGAGGGAAAATTAATTGGGGCCCAGGGATGACTACAGGGGTCTTTGCCGTTGGAAAAAAAATAAAAATAAAAAATCTTCAAAATGGAAATGTAGAGGAGGAACTCTGCCGGGAGGTTGTTTTCTCAAGTTTCCCTAACTGTTGAAACTTCTTATGATTAGGAAGTTAAATTCGTGTTGGCGACAGTATATTGTTTTAATCTTGCCTTAGATTGCTAATGGTCACAGATGGCACAAATTCTGAAGCACTTAATGAATTTGCATTTAGCTCCAATGCAGACTTTCCCTTTTAGAGAATTTCTCGCAATTATTCCGGTGTAAGTAATATTTTTAAGGTTTCCGGCTTCTTCGAAATGCGTTACGACCTCATTGTGCTGATAAATTCCTATTCTTTAGGAAATATATTAATTTTTTTGTATTGAATTATGGTGACAAACGAAAGAAGAGGGGGTAAATTTAAAGTAAACTTTTATTTGTTTTAAAAATTAAATATTTATGTTTGCGCTTAATGTTACAAGGTCATATCTTTATTTCCCCCAATATTTTTACACTTTATTGGAACAACAGTTCGTACTATTCCTTTCAGACAGCGACTTTGCTTTGTTACCATTTTGCGATCTATCACCTTAAATGAACATGCAAACTTTTATATATATATATATATATACACACACACACATATATATATACATATATATATATAAAGTTGAAATTTGTCATCCTATCTGTCCGGATTTTCAGTGCACTATACAAAGCTACACACTATAGCCGATCGCTACAAAAATTGGTGCACTTATTAATCCGGATAAAATCTAGCTATCGCTGTTAATTTTAGCTCAATCGGATAATTACTTCAAAAGATATTAAACAAGAACCCCGTTTTAACTTTAAAATTATCTTTAAATATATATATATATGCAAATTGCTGCCAAAAATAAATAAATGAACTAATGAAAAAAGATAAACTATAAACTGGTTAAATGATTAAAAAGAAAAAAATGTAGAAAAATCGTTCTAAAGAAATAGAACAGATTTAGTATGCAATTGCGATATCCATCTTAATTCATCGCCAAAATGACACTAAAAATTTGAAATCCGCCAGGGGGCTCCTATGCTAAAGAAATTTTAAGAAAGGAATATAGTAAATGATGCTAGAGAATGAAACACAGTTACTACATGGCTTTATATGAAGGAATACATTAAAATAAGTCCTGTTGTACTAAACTAAATTCTGTTTCGAACAGAATTTTATATATATTACTTAGAAAACAAAAATAAGATTAAGAATTTTTATTTATTTTTTGTGGCTAAAAAGTATCATTAATGTCATTTTCAACTATTAGTTATGTAAAACCTATTATTCTTTAAAATGCAGGAATTATTGATCGTTTTATCTTCGTACAAAATCAGATTTTCTAATCAATGGATAATTAACCTGGAAAGATAGAAAATTAAGAAAGAAGATATATATGTTTTCTAAATAGGTTTTTGACCTACATCGTTAGGGTATTAGGTTAAAAAAAGCTCTATACAGGAAATCCGTTACTTTAAAGTTTGTGTCAAGCTTAAGTTAACAATAATTATAGATCGATTTTTTTTTTTTTTTTTTTTTTTTTTTTTTTTTAATTTTAATGCTAAATTAATTTAATTTAAAGAAAAATTCCAAGAAGTCGTCTTTTTTTTTCTTAAATATAAATTTAATATGTTTAAAAAGTTAATACGTTTTCAATATAATTTTTGTTTTTAAATCTATTTGTGCTAATGAGATTTAAATTTAAATTAAGTATTTGAAAGTAAAATATAATGTAATATTATACTTAAGTTTCTTTTTTTTTTTTTTTCCCCAGCTAATTCACATGTTCTCTCTGAATATAAACATTGTATGAAAAAAGTGCATAAAATGTAATATTTACACAAAAACTATTTCTAATATATATATATATACACACACACACACACACATATATATATATAAAGGTAATTGGTGATTGTCTTGTAATAACCTTGTGATGTCGATTATCGCATATTCTAAAAAATATATCATCGTATATATATATATATATATATATATATATATATATATATATATATATATATATATATAATTAAAGTAACGAACACATTTTTATGACCTCTAAATTATAACTTAAATTCACATACAGTGTGTTCTTTAAATTTTTATATCCTCCCTCTTCCCACATATGTATCTTTTGCTAATTGTAACTCTATCGAAACCTTTGATCATGTATTATTCTTTCTTTAACGTAATACACATCTACAAACAATAGCATGTTTTGACTAATTCAGTGTCCTTTCATCTTGCAAATAAATGCAGTTAGGAGCCATGTGTGCATTCCTTGTCTCACAATATGGTACATTAATTTTACTAAACTTCCGTCTTCCCATGGCGAGGGTTGGCTCTTATTGAGGACCGTTTGAATTAGAATTGTATGGTAACCTTTTCAAAAATTGTATGTGTTTATACGTATCATGATTACAACCATTTTTTCTCTATTATTTGAAATTTGGCTTCGATTAGAGCTTTGGCGAAATCAACTGAGAATTGATGCATAACTTCATCACCAACATGTAATCCATCAAAACATCTTTGTTGGGGCACCCGGCTCCTCCTCCACCTCCGTAATAACTTTGAAAATTTATTAATTTTTGTACTCACCTATATGGTCACTACAGATGTTTAATATTTTTAAATATATTTAAATAAAGTAATATGCAGATTAAATAATGCCTAATTTTTTGAAGAATTCCTGAGTTATTGGACTACTTCGCATGTACTCTTACAAGTTGTGTTTTTTAAATTGTTTCCAATCATATGTCAATATATCCGGCCATCAAAACAGAATACAATAAAACAAACCTATCTTATTAGCTTATTAGGAATCATGTTCTTAATTATCATCTTACATAATTGAAAAATATATATAAATATATAAACAGCTTGTAATTACTGTCTTATTGTAATTTATGTTCTTAAATCTAATTATGCATTTATTTAAGAGATTTAATTTAAATTAAGTATTTAAAAGCTAAAATTTATAAGATTTAATGTGATAAGATAAGATACACAGTGTACTAAAAATAAATTAAATAAATAAAATTGTTAAATATGTTTTTAATACTTTAATTATTAAAAAATATGAATGCATAAACATATAAAACATATAAAGAGATACGAAAAAAACGAAAACTTAATAAACAAAACAATATACTATAAGTAATTTTCGTGTGAAAATTAAAATTTATGTACCTTATTTTCCGGCGTATAACGCGCAGATTTGTTAAATCAGTTACACACCGGAAATTTAAATATACAGCAAAAGCTATTTCTTAATAAGCTTTTATTTCTTACAAATATAGCTTTATTTTTAAATTATATTTTCTGGTGTGTAATTCACTTATTTGACCTGCGCGTTATACGCCGGAAAATATGGTATTTCTTTCATAGAATGTTTGGACGGGTAATATTATTTAAAAGAAATAAATTCTATCTCAGTTTTAATCCGATGACAAATTCTGATGACTTTCGTAATGTTTTAGTTCAAAGAATAACTTTCGATAGTTCGGTAACTTTAAATAATAGTTGTTAAATTTAACTCAATAAAAATAATTGTAAATTAAATTTCCATAGAAAGAATATTGACAATTTTTTAAAGAATTGACTTTTCAAACTAATTTGAAATCTGATATAGAGACTCATAACAAGGAAGTTTTCAATATCATAATAAAAGATATTTACTGCAAAAGAAGCATGATATACATATGTATATTTTTAATTTGTATGCAGCATATTCTATAAAAGATATATATTTTAAAACACATTAGCTTATAGTAACTGATCATTTTCATTTCTTATAATATGGCTGAATTATTTGGAATACTCGTAAAAATATTTCAGCGATAATGAAATTTTTTTTTTTTTTGTGAATATAGAAAGATTTTCACAAAAATTGTAAAATACAACACCATTTATATCAATTATAATTTATATGTCTTCTAATACAAATTTCATAATCCATATTTGAAATAATAAATGTTAAATACTAAGATGATTAAATTTGAGTTTTTAAGAAATTAGTCCGTTAATAAAAAAAAAAAAGAAAAGAAACAGCATAATGTAATTTATTTTAGATTTTTTTCGTTCTTTTTCTATAATTATCTCGAGATATTGGTAGGTAAAAATTATCTCTCTCTCTCTCTCTTTTTTATTTTTTATTTTTGTAGGGTTTATGACTGATTGAGTACTCTAGGATCCTAGAGCTGTAGGTGGAATACTTTCTGTGGGGGTCATTCTAAGGGGTCCTGACCCGTATTAACGCGAGTTTCGAAGAAAACAGGAAACTCCGAACGGCTGGGTCGATGCGTGCGACCTGGGATCGAACCCGGCACTTCCCCTCTACCAGCTTAGAGCGCAGAACTGCATGGCCGTTGGTAGGCGGTAAATCTTTTTAAATATGTAAGCTCACTTTATTTTAGATTCTGCTTTAAAGTGAGACGTAGATTGACAATAATTTAAATTTTAATCTGGAAAAAAATAAGTACAAGAAAAATTAACACAATGTTAAATTGAATCTTTTTAACTGTAGAAAAATCAGTAGTAGAAATAAATAAAATTATATAACAAAGAAATCTTTATATTTTCTAAACTTATGAAATCTAGAACTAACTGTGTTTAAAGGAATTGCAGTGTGAGTGGGAAAAAAATTATAATGAATTTTGTTGGGGAAAAAAGAAAGAAAGAAAATTATCTAAATGTTTGAATCTAGTTTAAACTTTCGGTTCAGAAATTATCTGTATACATTTTAAATTAAGTCAAGCCATAATTATTTTTCTAATTTTTTAATTTTCACTTTTAACAAAAGATCAAGCCATTCTATGAACAATATTTTGATTTAAATACTTTTCATGGCACAAGGAATGTTAATGGTTTTATTTGTCAAAAATTTGTGCAATCATTTTTAAAAAAGCAAGTGTTTCACAGAGTTTTGAATTAACATATGCAACGGTATGACAAACTTGGAAAAATTTACATATTTAACGGAAAATATTTTCATAATTTTACTAGGAACCTGTGTGTGGTAAGTTAAGAGTACAAATATGCATATTTAGATAACCTGAAAATAAGCATTGTTTTTGATTATTTGTTTTAATATATACATTAAAAGATTTCTACACATGATTTTAATTTTATAAATATTTTTTTTTACACGTATTTGTTTATCACTACATTTACTTTGTTGTTCTTAAAAACATACGTTAAAATTATTATTTTATGCTTTGATGTAATTTCTTCTTTATACAAATCAAAAATTGTAATTTTTAACTGTCTTTTGTTCTTTTAAACTATTTTAATTGTAGTTTGTTGGCTTAATCAATATATTAGCAAAATTTTACATTACATAAGAATAACCGCTATATTAGTAGAAAAATACGATGAAGTATATATTTCTTCTAAACATTTATGAGTTTATATGGAATCTCTATTCTCAACTTTTAACTGTGCACGAAGAAATAAACCTTAGTTATATTAAGAGCCATCACGAAATTGCTACATGAGTTTATAAAAAACCTCCTTTTATTGTACATTCTACGATTATGATAGAATTTTTCATTGGTGATTTACACACTTCATTTAAATATTAATAAGTCATTTAAATATTAGTCTGTTATAAAGTACGGAAATTTAAAAGCTTTAGAGAAGATGGTTGAAATAACAGATACAATGTATATTTTCACTTAATTTGTAATTTTTACCAACTAGAAAGCATATAAACAAACTCAAAATTAATTTATTTGTGATCATACATAGTTTGTGCGTCTGGCAATTTTTACCTAAATTTTGTCGATCTATAGTGATAAACAATGAAAGTAATTCTCTAGAGCAGGCATTTACAACTTGTACTTGCACGCAGGAAGTAAAAGATCATACTAATTACATACCGGGCTGCATCATTCGTAGTAAAGTTAAAAAAAAAAAAAAAAATCCTAAGAATTTTTTCAACCTCCGCTTTCTTAAAATTTTCTGATTGCAAAGATATTCATTATATCTTTACACATCACATTTAACTTATTTGTCATGTGATATTGTAAAATAGCATGTTTTGCTGTGTTAAAAGAAATTAAAGCGGTTACGTACAAATAAAAACAAAGTAGAAATATCACCCTGAATTTGTAAGGTTTTTTTTTTTTTTTTTTTTTTTTTGTGTGTGTGTGTGTGTATTGGTTTTAATTTTCAGCTAAGGATTTTACTATAGATTAAAAAAATTATTTAAAAGATCTTCAGGGACCGAAAAATTAAGCGTAAATTGGAAATTAGGGGAAAATCTCTAAGCTAAAGCGTCAAGCGTCAATAAAAAAATTACAAGAATGTTTAAGGAATCAAACAATTTCATAGTGGGTTATAGCAATCGTTTACCATATTTATTTATTTAATAAGGGAAATAAGGAATAGTCATGGAAAAGGAGAAAGAATAAGGAGATTACATATTCTTTTACCATCATTATATATTTTATGTTTATTTTTAAGTAACTTGCCTTATTTTTAATGTTTTTAAACAACAATTTTATTTCAATATTTAAAATAATTATAATTTTAAGGTCACTTTTATGTATATCGATTATAAAATGGCACATCCTCCTATACAGTAAACCAAATCGCAAATTTTCTTACATATGCTCAGGCTATAGATCAAAAAATTATTTGTTTCTATTATTTAAGAAAAACAAGTTTTCGCAATAAATAAATAAATAAATAAAAAAACAAATAAATAATTCGAAAAAAAAAAAAAAAAAATACATACGCGATCAAATTTAACTCATATGATATTGATTCTTCTTTAAAACCATCACTTTTTTCATGTTAACCTGTCTGTTACTAACATGACAAAGAAAAGGTTAAAAATTTTTAGTTCGCCTTTAAAAAAAATGTTACGTGAACTTTAAATTAATCTTTTAAGATTTTATTTATTCTGTATATATATATATATATTTTTTTTTTTTTTTTTTTTTTTTTTTACATATGTTGAACAATAGATTTTGTAAGGTTCCCCTTTCTCCCACAGTTATTTACTCATTGTTTTTATAATATAAAAATACTCCTATCAACACTATGCAAAACATGACGTGTAGCAAGATAAATGCATTTGACAGAAACTTATAATTACGCTTATTAAAAAAATAAAATAAAATAAATAAATAATGATAAAAACTCTATGCTTTGTGGCAGTTTATGGCAAGTTTACTCTCGTTTTTTGAAGGACGAAATCCCCCTCCCCTCAACTGTCTAAAAAACTATTTTCTATTGTACTATCTTTCTCTTTCTTCTACAGACCGTGCAATCTCTCTATCTTTTTTTAATTAGTTCCCACGCATTATATTCAAATCCGGTAATAAACTTAGAGGGGGGGGGGAGGAATAGAAAATTAAACATATAAAGTGAACGGAATTTCCTGTGTTTCAAGGCAATTGGCCGGTTTAAGTTTACAAATCGTGTTTAGGTTTAAAGTTATGATTATTTCATTTCTATCGAGCATTTTATACGTAATTTTAAATACGTATTTTTATGTGTAACGTAATATAATGTATATGAATTATGTATAAGTACGTTTATGTATATAAGCATGTTTTAAATCTGTGTATGTTAAATATGATCTTTTTGTATTACAGTCTTGGAAAAATGTTTTCGAAAAACCGTTTAAATTTTTATTATAATTCATTTTTTTTAAATATATCTTTAATGAAATAGCTATCATAGTGTTTTATTAAGTTTCACTGAAAAATGTTCTTTACAACATTGCCCAAAATCATTGATTATTAGGTACTTGTTCCATATTATCAACACTGAAATTTTATTGTTGTCGATAACATCGAACACTGTATTTAACTGCACTGTACTTAATTGTATTTTCAAACCTTAATTGTGTTATTAAATTGTATTGAATACATTTATTGAATATACTTCCATCGCTGTTACTCCTGACTGAATGATGATCAAATCATGTCTGGAAAACGGATGGTCGAAAAGGATGCAACTGAGATGATAGTAGACGAGGAAACTAAACAGCGGAACATTTGATGTGGCCTCGTAGGTGGTCATATAAATTTGATACTTAGACAGACATCACTTGGTTAAGTACCACAGAGACTGGTAATTTAAGCTTCGAATAATTTACATATATAACGGTTTTAATGCGGACACTTTTTTTTTTTTTTTTTAACTTTGTAATAGAAACATCTGTAAGTGTTTGTAATACAAAGAACATTGCATACAAATGAGATTATGAATCGTATATCAAATATTTTACTCTTTATGTTCTAGTTTATTTACAGTTTTTAAAAATGTTTAAAGGTAGGTATAATTATTATATGCATAGTGTTTGTATATTATTGTTTCGTACAAAGTCTGTCGACTTCCATGTTCCGTATACATAATCGATATACAAATGTTTAATTTATCATTCATATTGATTTCTACTAATAGATTAATGCGCACTCATACATTTCCTTTCATAGCATTTACATCTTCTTCTTCTTCTTCAAGGATTAGGCCGAAGGCCTGTTCTGGCTTCTTGGTCAAACCAACGCTTTCTAGGCCTACCTCGGTCTCGTCTGCCTTGTGGGTTGTAATAAAACGTGGTAATGTGTAATTATTGTGCATAGCATTTACATGTAAGCACAATAATTAAACATTTACAAAATTTTATTACATTTTATTAAATTTTATTTCATTTGTAACAATATTTACACATTTACAAAATTCCAGAACAATATACTGCGTTACAGCAGAAACTTCACTTGCTTATTTACTCTTAACATAGTTCTATTATTAATAATAAATCCCAGAAATGTCTTTTGAAAATAGTTTTAGATGAAAATGTCTTAAATACGGTATTTTTTCTCAGAAAATCAAATATTTTCCTAAATGCAATAGCTCATTAACCTAATAAAAAAGCACCACGGAACGAAGGATCGTGTTTTCTTTCGAATTGCTCTCCTGCTAAAGGGTTGTGTTTTCGTTCGACCCGAAACAATTATTGCAAGTTCTTGCATTTTATGGTGTTTATTCAAAATTTATACTTATTAGCTTATTAACCTGATTCAGAATTGTATTAGTTCCTTTAAAGGCTGGTCGCTTAAGTATAGTTTGAGCAACTATTTAAAATAAGACTGCGAAATATGTACATTACTTTGTATGTTATTCATGCATACTTAATGCCGTTTTTAAGTAGTATTTTTTTTATGAGATTACATAATATCGTATTAAAATATCTTGTTAAAGTATATGAAAAAGTTTTCTTTTTAATTTCAAATGTATTTGAATAAAATTTCTTATCACATAATTTTAATTCGAAGAGACTTATTAATAATTAAATAATGTTTCTTAATTATTTCATATTCGAATAAATTTTGACATTTTCGTAAGTTTATAACATTTTGTACCGTAGTCATAAATTATCTATAAACTTCGTATATATATACATGTGTGTGTGTGTAATATCTATAAAAGTATTAAAAAAGGTATCTCTTAGAGGCGTTAAATGCTGAGAATGTTTTTTAATTCAATAAAGAAAAACTGAAAACGGATTTTTTATAAAGTCACGTTCGCATACTCAACGGAAAGAAAAAAAAAATCTTTGCTACAGTAAGCAAAAGGGAAAGGGTTGATCTGATTGGCTGATTTAAAACAGTCATTCATTATGATGACGGAGAGATTCTATGATTTTAATAATTAGATTTTTTGGCTGAATGAGAATAATGAAATGCTGCTTCGGTTATTGCATAATTGCATATTCAGACGTTTTATATCAGTCTTTAAAAAAAAAAAAAGAAAAAAAGTTGGCATTTTCCATTAGGTTTAAAATTGTATTATTAAAGCTTCATCTTATTCTGTCGTAAGTATCAGTTTTTTGCAATTTCCACCCTCACTGTTTTAAATTATTTAAACTTAGAAATTGTACTTTTCTTTTATTATTACTTGTACTTTCAATGTTTAATATATTTCATAAATTAAAAAAATATATATATTGTTCTGTCAAATTGAATATATATAGTAAATTAATTTTTAAAACGCCGAAATAACTAGAGTAACAGAAGATTTAATATCACTGAATACCATATAGACCAATAAAAAATAATTTTTGCCAAATTAAATTATTCTATGACGACTTAAATTCAATTATGAAAACAATTCATTCTTCTAATTATTTTAAGTGTAATATTTTAAATAATTTAATTTCACAAAAAAGTTAACATAACTTCATTCCTAGGTAATTATCTCCATTTCAAATATATATATATAAATATATACATATATTACGAAAACCTTTTCAAACATTGCACAGGAAGAAATGAAATCGCGTGAAAAGCAGGTGGGGGGGGGGGGGAGGATCCCTATGATAAAGGCATACAACATCAATACATCTTCAGGTATTTTGATTGAATATTTTATGCAAATAGGTGTAATTTCTATTGTGATGTAAGCATTTGCAAAGAATTTACAGTACAGGACGTTACAAATAAAATTCATAAGAAATAATATTATAGTTTCAAAAAATTAAAGAACACGCTTTTATAGAAATGTGAACTAAAAAGTACAAAATATCTATCTTAGTATTAAAATGCAGGGTAAGAGAAAATCGTGTGAGTGACACACCATAATATTTACCTACATTTAAATCTTTAATTAAAATAATTTAGAATTAAACAAAAACCATTTTTAAAAAATCTCCCCTGACTGGGCTCGAACGCTAGACATTTACGTTCGTAGCGCGGAGCTTTACCTCACAGCCACGTTCACGTAGGGAAAGTCTTTTTTTACAATATAGATTTTTTATTTGCTCCCAGAGTGGTTTTACATATTTTAACATACATTATACATACAAACATACATAGAGGTAAAGCTAATAAAAGCGTGTTAAAAAAGGAATGAAAATTTACATAATTAAAACTATAATCCTAAAGAATTTTAACGAATATCCAATAAGTGAATTAACATCTAAAAAGACGTTACAGATGGTTTCAGAAGCAAGGTTTTAAGCTAAAATTACAGATAAAACTACAATTTTGAAAAATAATATCAGCGGAAAAGACAGATCATGTAATTTTAAAATTAAGTCAGTTAATATTACAGTTAAGAATTACAGTTCGTAAACTTGTGCTTAAAAAAATAAAATCAAGCGAAACAAATAGTTATAATTTTTAATCAAAACAGTTAAATAATAAATATTAAAAAGCAATATGAATATCTAATTGTTTATAATTACATATCTATTTATCTCTCTCTGTCTCTCTCTCTCTCTCTCTATATATATATATATATCATATATCATTGCGAATTGTGTCTAGATGTATGGAAATTTCATTATTTATTCATTTCATTATTTATTTATTTATTTATTATTATTATTATTTTTTTTTTTTTTTTTTCTCTTTTTTTTTTTTTTTTTTACGGGAAAAGTAATAAGAATTTTCTTAAATTTTCTTTTTCCTAAAAATGTATTATTAGAAAAGATAAAAATAATTTTGACCACTTGGGAAAACTTTTATGCATAGTGTGAAATTTAATTGTTTGTAGATTTATTGTATAACATTTTACGATGCCAGACCGTTTAGAAAATTTGTCAGGTTCTATGTCAAAAATCTCATTTTAAATTTTATTTGCATTACAGGCATTCACAATAATAATGATAATTTTATTTTTCATGTAATTTTGTAGGAAACTTTTCATGCTACAATGAACATTTTCAAAGAAAAGAAATTATTTCTGTTTACTTTAATGATCAACTTAAATTTTATAAGAATCGTAGTGTAGTGTGGAACAGACAAACGGATCAACAGACCGTGATGAGATCTTTATGAAAGTCTTCATAAGATCATGGGATAACGATCCTCTTCAAATTAAAATAATAATAGTAATAATAAACTTTAAGCATCTATTCAAAAGTTATATACGTATAAGCAAACATAAAAAATATCGTACACGTATGCCATTGAATTGAATGACTTCAAATTTTTTAAGCCAGTTAATGATATTTTCATTTAAACGCTGACTAACTTTTATACAAGTAAATAACTCTATTTAATACGACTGAACAAAACTCCAAATGACACTTTTGAGTAAATTAATGGAATAGTAGGAGGTATATGTAACATGTTTACTGTCTAGGCTTTTGCAAAAATGATGAACTTACTTTTTTAATGATTTTTCATGACTCATCGTAAGTTTATTTAACTCGGATGTCTGCATGACCAATTAGGTTTTATTGAACTGTATATGGTGAACTTGTCGTTGCATAACATCTTCAAAGATTATTTTGTTTCAAAACATATTCTCGTTGCGTTCTTAAGTGTTTCGTAATAAATGTGGGGTATTTAAGAGATCTTTTACATTTTCTCCGTCATTGGCAGCCAAAGTCCATGTTGTTCCAAGAAGAATTATGTTTTATAAGAATTATTCTTTACCCAATGCTTTATTTTAACTCCGTTTTGAAATTCAAGAAATTCACAACCGCTGTTATTTTCATTTTTCATGTTTTCCGAAACATTATTTATTTTTAAAATTTTTGGTATTTAATTTTGAAGTGATAAAGTGTGAAAAATACACTTAACTTTTTATCTGCCGACTTTAAAATACCATTAGCTTAAAAAGCGGGTAAAATATAACTTATGGAAGAAATATCAAAGGTATTTGTTAAAATAGAGCGTATGTGCCTTACTTTAATCTCATTGCAAGCCACTACACGCTACATGTAGCCGTTTTTGTTTAAGGAGGGATTTCATAGAGTACCCTCGCAGTTTTTGCTTGACATTTTTCACGATCTTCATACGTGTTATAATTGCTTCCTACATAATCTCAAGAATCCATCATCGATCTTAAAAAATATAAGAAACATAAAAAGTAAATACTTTGTTACTTTTTTTAAGGTGCAATATCGTTTTAGACCTCTATGTACCAGTAATTCTCTAATATATCATCACACTAAATCCTCATTAATTACTAGGATGAGGTGATATACATAATTTTTATTGCATATATCTTTAAAAAATGCTCTTAAGTAACTAAAAAAGTATATTTCAAATACAGGGTGGTTATAATTAAACTTCCCCTATAAACAGCATCCTACGACGCAAACGGGTGAACGCAATGCAACGAAATTTGGTATATAGACTATACACGAGATGCGCTCACGGAATTCCGAAATAATAATAATAATAGTTCCAAAATGTCCACCAGAGGGCGCCTTTTCCGGTAAAACACTAAATGAACACAATGAATGACCAAAACGGAATGCAGAAACAATATTAACATTTATTGACTAGTTTCTGATCACCTTGTCATCAAACCGTAGTAAAGGTAAGGAAAAAATAACAGTACGCTGTTTGAGAAAAAAAAAAACAGTTTTGCATGAAGCTTCCTCTTCTTCGCAAGCATGCAAATCTCGATATTTTTTTTCCTAGAACTGACAGCTTTTTCCGGTTTTACATTTTATTACTCATAATTCTTGTTCTGGATTGTTAATATTGTTTCTGTATTCCGTTTTGGTCGTTTATTGTGTTAAATTTAATGTTTTTCCGGAAAAGGCGCCCTCTGGTGGACATTTGGAAACTTTTTTTTTTTTTCGAAATTCCATGAGCGTGTATAGTCTATATACCAAATTTCGTTGCATTCCGTTCATCCGTTTGCACTGTAGGATGATAGGGGAAGTTTAACTATAACCACCCTGTGCATTTTTTGTTTCATAAGAGATAATTTTAGAGCAATAAAGTATGAAAAATACACTTACTTTAATTTTAGCCTTTTATAGTTCCAAAATAAAATGTTCATTATTTAACAATTATTTTTTAGAAAACAAGAACAAATTGAACGATTATGATTTTTTTTTTTTTTTTTTTTTTTTTTTACTTTTTAATTAAAATCACACAATCAACTGTGGAAGAAAATCATATTTATTGAAATTTTATTTTTACGACTAACTGAAAATAATGCCTGGACCGGGACTCGAACCCCGGAGAAAGAAAATTCTGCCTAAAGGTTGTCTGAGTGAGTAATGCTGACCGGGGTGTCTGCCTGGATAGCTCAATTGGTAGAGCCTTGACCTTCTATGTCAAAGTTCCAGGGTTCGAGTCCCGGTCCAGGCATTATTTTCACTCAGTCGGAAAAATAAAATTTCAATGATTATGATTTTATTTTATTTTATTTTTTTAATGTGATTATAGAATTTTAAAAAATATATTAGTGAATGTTTCTCATAACAAATTTTCTCATAGAATAGCATGGACTTCAGCTGCCGGTAACAAAGTGAGAGCATTTTTTTTTTTTTTTTTTTTTTTTTTTCTTCAGATATTTTGAAATTCTAAATACAGGTACATGAACATTTTAAGTTATAAGGTTTTTTAAATGGTAACTTACAGTTTAAAATGCTTAGAAGATCATTTGAATTTAAATATGGATAAAAAATGACCTAATATTAAATTTTTGTTAACTATTTATATATTTAAAAAAAATGAAACATGAAAGAAAAATTACATTTATGCTAAAAAATAATAATAAGTAAATAAATAAATCAAATTTGTAGCAAGTAATTTTAAAATCAGAATTTTATTGAACAGAACTGTTCTTGGTAATTGTAGTTAACGAAACTATGCGGTACAAGTAAATCTAGTCAGTCAAACTTTTAGAGATTTCATATACGATTTTTGAATTACTTCATTCAATTTTCTATAGATACTGTAGTTTTGAAAAAAAAAAAAAAAAATCATTTCATGAAATGGTGCAAATTGTGTAATTCATATAACATTAAAAATGTCTAATATATTTTATAGTTTTCATATAATGACAAATGGAAAAGCAAAATGAAGAATTTAGAAATAAATATCATAAATAAATAAAATATAAACTCGCACCATTAAAAAAAAAAAAAAAAAAAAAAAAAAAAAACGGTCCTGTCTTTATTGACAGATACTCTAGAGTTTATTCCCGTGTCTAAAAGAAATATAATTCTTTTATAAGGTAGTGGAAATTGCTGAAATTCTAATGCAATTTTTAAATGGAATTCTAAAATTGTAATTCCATTAAAATAATCTTACAAATTATGTTTTTTTCCTTCATAGAGCTCAAAATTAAAATAATGTTTTATTGGAACATGTAGTAGATGTACTTTTTCTAATGATCTAAACAAATTATTTCATTACAATAAAAAATAAATTTGAGTCATTGTTGTCATAACTATTTGTATTTATATCTAAAATATGTGAATCGTTAACTTCAGAATGGAAACATGTCCAATTTTTTTTTTAATTCCTTTTATTGCATTAATGAAATCCAACTGAATAGGCACATCATTTAGAGAAAAAAGTTGTACACAGAAGTTGTCCACAGTCAATAAATCTTAATACCATATATATATATATATAATATATATTATAATTTTTATTTAGAAATTTTTTTATAAAGGAGATTTTTCTTTCTCCTATAAAAATTAGAAATGCAGAGTTGTTGCCATTCTGCAGTTAGCGATTTCTGTAATAAAATGATTTTGGAACTTTTATAAACATTTTTATTAAAACTCTACTTTAAATTTTCCGAAAAAATATGCAAAAGTTTCTCTTTTATATTTCTTTAATGCTTATTATTATGTTATAGTGACTTGGACACTCTTTATTGTGCTAATTTCCGATTCGCTTGAAAAAATTGCCAAAATTAATTTAGATTATATTCAGTTCCCTGATAAAATTTTCAATGCAGAATCACAACGGAAAAATCACAAAAAAGTTGTTACATATTACGGCTTGAACGCCAAATACGAAATGCTATAGCCAAATTGCCTTAATTCTTGTTCATTAAGAGGAAAAAAGATGATGGAAGTTGTCAAAAATCGATGCAGTTTAAAGTATCCAGATAATTTTTATAAAATGTACGAAGCTATGCAATACTTTTAAAATAATATTATTCTAGACTTCTTCAGATATCATTAAAAGCTTTTACAAATTTTTTAAGTTAAAATCTGTTTCTCTTGAATTCCAAATTTTAGGAATAACCAGTTAGGCCATGCGATAATGTTTTCATCCGATGCTTTTAAAAGTTTATGCATGAATGTTAACCAGTATATTTGTCACAGAAACTTTATTTTATTTTCAAGTTTTTAAAAACATATAAAGGTTTTTTAATTTTGTTTATTTTTAATTATTTATATAATTCTTAAGTATATGCATTACAGTTTTTCTAACTCCCACCTCTTCTCTATGCTTATCTGTTACCCGTATGTGAGTATGGGACTGATATTTGTACAGGGTTTAGTTTTAAAACTACCCATCAGAATGATTTGATATTTTACCAGAGCAATCATGAGGCAATGAAGTTTTGTTTCGGAGAGGAAAAAAGTAGTTCCAACATATTCTTATAGATGGCACTGTCAGGGTAATGTCAGGGAAACGCCAAATGGACTCATTAAACACAGCAACACAATGGAATAGCAGGAAACAATAATCTTCAAGGGTTTACTAAAATATTTTTAGCAAAAAGACAAGAATACCTCTTTACTGCGGAAACAGCCGTAGTGAAAAGAGAAAAAGAGGAGCTTCATGAAACAAATACTTTACGGATAATTAACGGCACGTTTTGGAACTATTTTTCTTTTTTCTTTTGCCAAACAAAATTTCATTGCAGCACGATTGTTCTAGTAAAATATCGAATCGCTTTGATGGACAATTTTAAAATTATAGCATTTTGAAATCTTAACTTTAATTATAATCACCCTGTACATTAAATCTGAAAACCATAAAATTTTTTTAGAATGATCCAATTTTATTAAAATGTATGTCGCGTGTTTTGCAATTTTTTGAATTATCAAAATGTTGAGCGTTTCAATGTAATTCTTCGTAAAAAGGTTTCAAAAGAGTTTGTTTTATAAAGTTGCGATACAAGGAATTATTTATAACGAACAAAGACATAATGATCTGTTTAAAGCATACTTTCTGTAATAAAGCAGTTTATATTAAGTGTGTTGTTTCTTTTAGAAGAATCAGTAATTTATTAATAAGAAATTCATGCTACATGTACGAGAAATATTTTCGAGAACTGAAATAATGAGTCATAAAATATTTATATTTTGTCTATAATTATGATCTAAATATTAAACCATATTTATTTATAAATATAATTAGCAACGTAATGTAATGTTTTAGGCAGCTAGAATTGAACTGTGCGGACCTTTTCGAATTTTTGATTCGTAAAATGATGTAATATAATCTCTCATAACGTTAATTATTTTAATTAAAATTAGTATGCACTAAATAATGAAATTATAATTTGCGTTAAACTTATTTTATTGTGTGCAAAAACACTTACTTTAACATAGGGGTTTTTTTTTTTTCTTTCTCTTTTAATGAGAAAAGTTTCCATAATTAAAAACTGTGTGCTGAAAAATATTTATTTAAAAACAATTGAATTGTTATTTGATTTAATTTAATTATTTGCTAATGAAGAAATCGGACACCATGTGTAAAGCAGATACATGTGTATCATATGTTTAAATATTTTCCTCTTAATATTATTCTTATTTTAGTTTTCTTAAAAGAAGCAATGACTGTTTTGCAAAAGTTAAAGAAAAGTTGAGATTTGTGTTTAATACTCAAAATTTAGCAAAATTCAGCTTACATTTTTATAAGCTATATGTTGTGTTAATAAAAAGTGCATATCATGGTTATGCAATTTTATGTTTTTAACGGCTTCTTAAAATTGACATGTCATTTATTCTAATACGCTTTCATTTTCAGTGTTTAAAATAAGCATTTTTTTTTTTTTTTTTTTAATGGAGAGATGTCCTTATTTTGTCAAGATAAGTTGTTGAACATCAAAATTAACTCAGCAAAAATAGTACTTCGTAAAAAATACCAAACATTTTTCAAAAAAAAAAAAAAAAAAAAAAAAAAAAATTACATGTTTTTAAGTAAATTTAATGTTCTGAATTTAAATATATAACCAGTTTATTATTATTATTATTAATTTAACATATATAGTTTCTAAAAAAAAAAAAAAATAAATAAAAATAAAAATAAAAATGGATAGAGAAATAATATTCTGAAGTTTATTTATTATTTTGCTAAAAATTAGAAAATAAATTAATTTTGTTCTTTTTAATTCAATAATATCATTGAAAATCAATAATAATAATAAAAAAAATGAATCCATTTTTATTTATTTATTATTTATTATTATCAATATTATTATTAAAATTAAAAAATCAATTGATATTTTGCAGAAATTATAGAATAATTTAAATATTATTTATTATAAATATGCTATAAAACTCATTCTGTTGATTTTTCTTATGTATGCTGCACATAAGATATCGCTAATACTAGTCTGGAAGAATTACTCTATATATCTGCCAACTTCAGTCCTTTTGTGGTAGATTCAATTGGAGAAATCGCATTATATATTTTTTAAATTATTTTCGAATAATTTTGAATGATAATTGATTCGAAGGATGAGGATAAATTGATTTATTTCATAGTAGAAAATTGTTATGAAAGTTTTTTTTTTTTTTTTTTTTTTTTTTTTTTTTTTTTTGAGGGGAGGTGGTTTAATTATATATATATATATATATATATATATATATATAAAGGCAAATGATTTATGCTATTGTAAATTTTCGAGAAAATCGAAAAATTAGCAACTATGATTAAAACTATTTCGGTATTGCTGCAGATATATGTGTTCTCTTTTGATCAATTGAATTCTGTTTTGAATTTGATTCAATTTCAAGACATCTAATAATATTTTACACGCCATGCGTTTGTACAGGTGAAGTAAACATGCGTGGATAATTTTGAGGTGTATTTAAATATTTAGTTTCAAATATTAATCATAACTAAACACGTGACTGATCAATGTTAGCGATGTACTGCTAAAACTATTCAGCTTATTCATGCAATAACACTCTAAATTTTCCTGCAGTTACTAAATATGTGAATACCTGAAAAATTTGAGATTTATAAAAATCTCATAAGTTTAAAATTTTTCTTATAAAATATAGTTAAATAAAAATACGGTGAAAATAAATAAATAAATAAATAAATAAATAACGTAAAAAATATAAGATATAAAACAAACTACAAAATATAAAATAATAATAATAATAATAATAATAATATCAAATATATAAATTCATGTGTAAAATACGTGTATTAAAAATATTAGATTTGCTTATAAATGATGAAATGCGTGTTACGCATTAACTCCAAAAATTATCATTTACATTAACACTGATTGTCGTTTGCCTTTAAATAAAAATAAAATTCTTATATTAAACTATACAAAAAAAAAAAAAAAAAAAAAAACTTTTTATATACCATGATAATACATCTTCCACCAGGATTACTAAACAGCATCTACCTTCAATCATCTTTACACGATAAGCTAAATGTTCGATCAGGTAATTCTTTTTTCCCCATAATTCGATTCATTGGACTATTTTAATGTTTAACCCATGTTGTCTAGATCATTATCTGAGCTGAACAAGAGTGTCTTTACTGTGTCACTAAGCAACACGTGCATCAGCGGTTTCTTCACCGGAGTTCGATGTGATACCTCTGGAGAAACGATTCTGCCTTAAGGATGTGACATTATCTCTTAGGTAAATGATGGAGAGCGGTCTCACATTGATTCATATCTCTCGCCAGTCTTATTACATAAAACTGTTATCTCGATTTTGATGTTTTTGTCTCATAAGCATATGATTTTGATCGAAGAAAAAAAATTATAACGTTATTTGGAGAAGAATTACAGCATTGTAAAAATCGTGATGTTTTTTTAATGCCTAGTTTTAGTTCATTAATATTATAACTATGTCTATAAAAGGGTTAAAATATTACAAATGAGATTTTTTTTCGTGGGAAATATATTTTAAAAAACATATATGTTATTGAAATCAATACTGAAATAAATATGCGAAAAGTATCATTAGAATTTACTTTTACTTTAGTTATTTTACTTTATACTATGAGGTGAGAGTACATATATCATCGCATGCAGGTACTGAGACGGCACTTTTAAAAATAGAAAATTTCTCTAAAAATGGAAAATTTCTTACATCAAATTTATGTTTTCCTAAAACTACAGAAATTTAGTTTAAAATTACAGCTCAGTGTGTTAATAAAATACTTTTTTTTCTGTAACCAGATAAAATCTATAACCGTTCATGTGGATTTCATCTGGTGGTTACGTATTTTTTCTGCTTTGTATACGTAAGCAGGACTGATAAGTGCTAAATAGCTGGTCAAATTATGCTTTTGTGAGTGAAATGTAACATCATCGTCTACAATGCTGTGGGCTGTGTTTCGATCCTGGCTGGTAGAACTACAGAGTTTTATTTAATGCCAGAATTTTTAGGGTAAAAATCTGCTGTGCACGAATATTCTCTGTTTTGTTCTGTTACAGAAAATTTTTGTGAACGTATTTTTTGCATAGCATACGGGTGATGCATACGGGTCTTTCAACTATGATGCCAGGCATTTTCAGTAATGTACTTTTATTTATTTATTTTAGTGTACGTGACACTTTTTATATTACTTTTCTTGTTAAATTTTTATTTTACGTAGTGAGAAGAGAATATTAAAATTTTTCTGAGAATTTTACTGAGACTATGTGATAGACTAAAATATATTACCAATATACCTCCATAAATAAATTGAGTTTCAGGAATAGTGGAATAAGCATAAAAAATAAAATTACTTTTTTAGGTCGGAAAAAAAAATGCTGAAGTAAATTTGTAATTTTTTATCTTAATTTAAATGATAATAATAATATTAATAATAATAATAATAATAATTATTATTATTATTATTAATGCTATTATACGTGAATTCTCATTGAAAATGATATCGTATTTAAATTAGTAATACAAAGTATTCCGAAAAAATATAATGAAGATAAGTGTTGAATTAATGTTTAAGAAAAAATAGCAATAAAATTTCTTCAGTTATTTGTACTAAGTGTGATTTTTTAAAATCGAGTTTGTATATATATATATATATATATATATATATATATATATATATATATATATATATATATATATATATATTTAAGAAAGTTAAGGTGTTAAAATATTTTGCAGTTTATTCTTTTTTTGGCTGATATTAAATTCATTTAAAGTAGAAGAGAAGTTATTAATACACATTCGTTAAAACACTAGTTAAAATTTTTTTTAATAATATCATGCTCAAATTATCTTTTATTTACTATCAAAGTAATTTTTTTTCTTGAGGAAAAAAAAAAGTTTTGTTTTTATTATTATTATTAAGTGCAACTGAATTATATAAGTTTCATTTATGATATTTAAAATTAAATTCATTTTTTCTTAATCTTACGTTATAAAATCATAGCTGTAATCCCAGCATTTACCCTAGTATCTTTCATACATATCATTCAGATTACATTATTTGTTAAAACACAAGGTATGAAAAAATAAATAAATAAAATATTTTTACCAATGTCTGCTGTTATTGTATAAATAAATGAATAAATAAAAATGTTTTGGATTTTAAAAAACACTTTGAAATTTTTTTTTTAACTATTCGCTTAATGCATATATTATTTTAAAATACATGGATTTAGAAATCAATACATTGAATATAACACATAACTTAAATGTCAGTTTTTCTTTATGTTTTCAGTATCTTATATATAGAATAAAAAATAATGAATAAAGTGGTATGAATAAAAAAATGAATAAATATTGCAGAAAATAGGTTAATCGTTTTCATTTTTAGTACTTAGTTTGAATGATAAGCTTAACATATAAAACAAATATCAATTTTTAACTATTTGTCATAAATTTAGATTTTGTAACATCTTATGTAAGCTTTTACGTTTTTCTAATACAATAGAATGTATCATTTTTGCATAATAGTTTTGACAATCTTAGTCAAAAATATTAATGAAAAGTCTGTAGAAAATTAATTTAAAGAGAAAAATATCTTATTATAAATAAATTATAGGGTGTGAGATCTGTAATTAATTACTTTTTAATTTTTGAATTAATAAAGTTCATCTCTAATTTTTTTTTTTTCTTCTTCTTCTTTTGAATTACTCTTATTTTCAAAATTATAAGAATTATCTTTTAGTGTAAAAGAATATAACCTCTGTTTTTAATACTTTTTTTTTTTTCTTCTTCTTCTTATTTAAAAAATTATCTCCAAACATTATTAGTCACTACTTATAGCTTCGTTACTACCATTTTTGAAGGCCAAAACCACTATTGCAATTTTAACTATTATAATTTTTTTCCTTTTGTAGTTTTATTTATTTATTTATTTAAATAAGTTTTTCTACATTACTTAATAAGAAACGTACTTTCCTATTTGTAATACACTCTTATACCCAGTAACAACAATTATCATGATTAGATGGTAAACATACTTTCTTCTGCATACATTAATTGAACACAGAATCTTTTTGCTGAATAATTTTGAAAATTTTTTCTTCTTCTTCCTGTATATAGAATGCTCGGGGAATTTTAAACTCCGTGATTAGTAATAATCAAAAACCAAAACAAGACGTTGAACGAAATGCCGTGAGGAATTATTACAAAATAACAGGTTGCAAGTTCGGTTTCGCAAGTTTTGGATCTGCGCCAATACATGCCATCTTATTTAAAACTGATGACAAATTAAAAATTCATTTTATTAGTCTAGCCTACACGTACGCTGCTTAATTTAAAATTTCTGTTTTTTTTTTTCCCCTTTTCTCGTTTTTTTTTTTTTTTTTTTTTCCCTTTTCTCGTTCTTTTTTTTTTTTTTTTTTTTTTTTTTTTTTTATAAACATAATTTTTACACTGTATTCATTTACACTATTCTCAATTTCTTTTTCTAAATTTGATATCTACTTAAAAAAAAAAAAAAAAAAAAAAAAAAAAAAATCATATTAGCACAATGACAGATGTACTTTTTATTTTGGATATATCTGTACTGATAAGTATAAAGGATTTAAGTCCATATTCTTAATTTTTCAGGAGACGAAAAATGTTAAACTAACTAAAAACTAAGCAGAAGAATCGATTAGGAAAAAGGGATTATGTTGATTTATACCCTTTATACTATTCAGTGATTGTCAATCTTCATTTAATAAAGGGAAAAATTGAATTAAATATTTTATACCGAAGATTAATGCTAAATTTCTGACTTGAATCTTTTTTACCAATGGATTTTCTCAAAGACTGAATGACATGGATTTAAATCCTTTATACCAATCGATAGAGAATTTTTTTCTGAGTCTGACTATGTACTTAACTCAAAATCGACATTTTTGGACTTAAATCCTTTATACTTATCAGTACAGATATATTCTCTTACATGAAAATTTTGAAAAGATAAGAAAACATTACAAAAATATATAAAATTATGTATATAATATATCTTTTTTAAGAGATACCATTCTTAAAGTTTTTGAATATCGATATTTCTGAATAGTTATCCTTTTTCTTATTCATCCTCAGATTTTTTTTTTTTTTTTTTTTTTTTTTACTTAAAGCGAATTTTTCTTACTGCATAGGTGACTAACTGCTTTATTTTTGTTAAAGATCTTCACAACGTTTTATACGTTTTATACAACGTTTTATTATTATAAACGAGCTATTTTATTATATTTTTATCAAAAAAGTAAATCAATTAAAAATTTTGCAATATTTTTAAAATCAGGATCATTTTAGAAAAGCTTTTTAGATTTTTTTTTTTTTTTTTTTTTCTCGTGAGTAATAAGAATGGAAATAATAGTAATGATAATAATGCATTCAAATTCTTGTCAAATTGTATATTTACGAAAATTTTGCGCAGACAAGTTTTTCTATAAATATACCTATTGATGCTCTTTAAAGTATGATTTTGAAAAACATAATATTTTTAAATTTTCATAGATATCCTTCCTTTTTTCTTTTTTGTAAAGAAAAAAGAAAAAAACTTATTTTCTATTAACTACGAATCATATTTAATAGTGTTTAGTTTGTTATATTTTATAAATTTTAAGAAAAATTTTAAATAAATAGGTTGTTTGTAATTTAAAATATTTTTTTAATTATTATTAGTAGTAGTATTAAGTTTAGTTGTTGCTATTTCTGTGAATAATTCTCTTTTTTCTCTCCGCCGAAGTTATTTCCTCTCTCATGTTTAACATTTTCTGCACACACACATAGCACGGAAAATCTTGCAGAAGAACATTATTTATGATTTCTGTTTTATATGTTGCAAGACAAAATAAAGTTGTTCATATTAATAATTCTTTATTAATATGTTCTCTGTGTTTCCAATAAAGAATAGAACTTTACTTTATTAAAGTACTGTCTACATGCCTCTATTTTTTATCTTACTACAAATGTTTGAATTCAAATATTATTCTTTTATAACTTCATTAAATTTTTTAAATTTCATTTGGTTAAAATATAAACTTTTACTGTTCTACCTTTAGAAACATGTTAAATATGCCATATTTTTGTGGTAAAATTTAAAAGAGAAATATTTAAAGTTAGATGTAAATAGTTAATAGTTATTAAAACACGACTATAAACATTATATTTAATACAAAATAAAGTTTATTACCTGGAATCTAAAAATATATAACTATTTACCAATATTCATCATATCTAAAATCGTAGGATATAATATGATATAAATATTCAATTGGACAGAAACAAAAAAATACAGAACTTAAACGTTTTATGCTTTCATTTTTGATGATAAATAATATTCAAAATATACTTTCTTTTTCCACATAATTTCATTAGATTTGCTGTGTATTATTTTATCAAAATATTAACTTCTACTGATCTATATTAAAAAACAGGTTAAATACCATACATTTTTGTGGTAGAAGCATTTTAAAAGATATATTTTTCAAAGTTAGATGAAAATGGTTATTAAAATACTACTGTAACCAGTATATTTTATAGAAAGTAAAATTTATCGTCTAGAAATCTAAATATATTATGTTATTTATCAATTTTCAGCATATGTAAAAGCTTAGGATATAAATTGTCAATTGGAATCTAAAATACAGAACTTAAACGGTTCATGTTTTCATTTTTATTGATAATAAACAAATAAAGTATTTTTTTTTAATTACGTTGTCTTTAAAGGGTGGTTTAAGATGATATTTTTATTAATAAGCATTATTTTTTTTCTACATTACGACATATTATTTAAAAGGAAAAATAGTGAAACTCATAGTATATTCTTTCAAATATGTTTAAATAACCGTGTATTCTCTTTAATACAGAATGCTTTATTTGTCAATAGCTTTACTCTTAATAATGTTTTCTTAGAAACCTATGAAAATTTTGTTGTCCAATTTTGAAATGAAATATACAATTAAAATATGTGATTAGAATAGAATTTAATAAGATGGTCTCCATTATAAAGGTTTTTTGTGAATTATCGTCTTATAAAATTAAGAGATTTTGCATTCATGGGCATTAAAATATGGTAATATTCAATACTATTTAAATTAAAATTGTAAAATTCAAAATTTTATTATAATTTTTTGGGGAAAAAAAATGTATATAGATATAGATATAGATAGATAGATAGATATTGCTCCAATCTAATTACTACTAATTTAGTAATTTTAGACAATTTAAAATACTATAATAAGAAAGCGCTACAGAACTGGTGTTTTAAAGTGATAAGTACAAAACTTTGAATTATTGCATTTTATGGTGTATATTCAAAGTTTTGTACTTATTATTAAAAATAGTAGTTCAGATGTAGAAAGTCTCCTCGATAGCCTCAGAGGGCTCAGTGCTTTCCTATCCATATTTCGGTTTCTTTTTCTTGTCTATTTTTCCTGCATTTACTGACCGGTATTAGTTGGTTTATTTATTTATTTATTTATTTCACAAATGCGATTGTGCGTTTTATGGACACCTGATTTAGACATTTAAATATATTTGTCTATTTACTTTAGTTTCCGTCTTAATTTAGTCTTTTAAAACGTTCGCTTTGGTTTTGAAAAACCTGAATTTTGCATGAATTCCACCATTGCAACTTAAAATGATTTCTTATAAGTTAACCTTTCAATGAATCCACAAAGAAATACACAGAAGAATATATATTTGAACAATAATGCTGAAGGGGGAAAGGGGAGGGGGGTAAATAATAGCGAGTTTCGAACATTTTAAAAAATTTCCAAAAAATCGAAGAATAGGAAATAAAATTTTGAAGTTTATTTGTTTAATTTAAATAGTTTTAATTTTAATGGGCTTAATATTGTTATATTTTAATGCATTTGTATGCAACATCTCCTTATTTTAAGACGAGGATTTTTAAAAGAATTTTAGAATGACCACCATCTCTTTAAAGATTTAAGTTCTATTTCAATAATTATGATACCTGATATTTAATCAAACCTTATATCTATGCAAAAAGGCTTCCATGAATCAAAACAGTAATTTTTTTTTTTTTTTTTTTTTTTTTTTTGGCGCAAGAGTCAATTAGAACAAAAATTAGTTCCATATTCAGTTTTATTTTTCCGATCTATGTACTTGTTATTTTGCCTTTGTAGATAATAAAATGGATATGAGTTTACAAATTCTTGTTGAATCTCTGGTGGATTTCAGAAAACGTATTTATTGTTTATAAATATTAAAATAAACATTATTTGTTTGATAATATTTCTGTTTTTAACAATTTTGTGAAAATCTACTTGTGTTAAAAAATCGTTTGAAGGAGAGTTTATGAAAAGTCAATATATTCCTAAAATTAACAAAGACATCTTTCAAAAGGTACGGGCAAAATTTCTCAACATTAATGTAAAATGCCATTCGAAAAAAAAAAAAAAAAAAAAACTGTAAATATATTTTATTATTACATAATAGCTTTGATAATAATACTAAAAAATAATAACAGAAAATAAGTATTAAAAAAATTAAATACTTTTGTTTCTCCCATTCAAAATAAATAATTTAAATTATATATCAAATCCTTCCTATAAATGTAAAATCTAATATGAATTAAATAGCCTTTTGGTGAAGGATATCTCTGAATTTTAAAGTACAATAATTTAGATTTTCGATTAGTTATTATTAACATAAAAAATGAAGCATGTCTTTAAATTGTTCATTATTATAAATATTTTTAAATATAATATTTTTCAAGAATTTTATTTTATAGTTTTATGAAAATTCATTAGATCTCAATATGCCTTTTAACCACAGTTATATCCTAAAATTTTAACAATAGATTTTAAAATTAAAACTATTGAAATACATAAATTGTTCACCTAAGATCAATAACCCATGCATATTTTAATCTTATATATGTTTCGGACAAGATATGTGGTTCGATCAGCCCCAGTTTTCACGTTAATACAGAAAATATTTAAATATGTATAGTTACTCATCCAATGTATTTTTTTTTTTTTTTTTTTTTTTTTTTTTAAGTAAAGATCAAGATTAATACTGTAAAAAATTAGCTTCGCAGACAAATTATGTTTACAACGTTTTATTAACCTTTCGTAATTTTTAAATAAATGAATAAAATATTGTTTTATATCTTTTCGAAAACAGTGAGAAAATTTGAAAATATCTTTGGTGAAATGAATTTTGTTATTTAAAATTTAAAGCATGAAATTAATAGACAAAACCATCGTTTAAGTAAAAAAAAAAATAAAATAAAATAAAATAAAAAATCAAACGACGAGTAATAATTTTAAACTGGTATGATTTTAATATAAATAGTACTAGTCATAGTATTTAACCACATCAATAAAATAATTTTAAAACGAATTATTACTTTATTTTTACCAAGTACTCTAAATGTACTTTTAACAAACCCAATACTTTTCAGAAATATCTACATATGTTACTTTTATCAGCAGATAATTGTTGAATTATATCAAAATTATTTTTAATTTAAGTAAATTTATGTAAAAATATTCTATTAATTTGTTTATAACACAAAATTCAAAATTATCAAATACCTGATCATTTTTTAATGTCGTTTTACAGTGGGAAAAAAATGTTTATTTTGATTTTATATTTTAAAATTACAGTTACACACACACACACACACACACACACACACATATATATATATATATATATTCCTTTCTTTTCTTTGTGTACGTTCTAATTTCTCTTTGTTTTTTATTTTCTTTCATTCATTTTTTTTCTTAGTATTATTTTCTTATGAAGTATAAATAAGCTTTTAATTTTTAATTTATTTTTAATACACAGTAATATATATTAATTTTTAATTACAATTTACATCGTTATAGAATAAAATTACGTTTGGTTTTTTTGCACAATACTTTAAAAATTTTGAAAAGTAAATAAATAAAAAAATACTTCATTAAATATTTTTTTATGCAAAACAATAAATAAATGAATAAATAAATAAAGTAAACTAAAAATTTAAAATCGACGATAATTATATATGATTGATTTAAATCAGTTTATTTAAAATCATAACGTTTTTTAATTGGTTTATGCCTCTTTTAAAATCAGGTTTCTTCAAGCTATATTCTTTAATTTTTATTTATTTTTGACGATGGGCAACAATTTCGTATAATAATTATTTAAATATATCAAAGTGTTTTCTAGTTTAAAGCTGTATGTATTTCTTCGAATTTTTAATATTTTGTTCAAAAAAATAAAAAAAAAAATTACACGAAAACAACTGGTACATATTTTTAGATAATATAAAAATTTAAAAAGTTTCGAAATTCGAAACCAATTTTTTTTTTTTTTTAATTATTTTCAAAATTGTTGAACTCTTTCATGAATCTTCTTCTTTCTTTGAGTTTGTTAGCATTTTTTTCTTACAAATAATATATTTTTTTCACACACACTTAACAGTTTTAAAGTTTTAATTAAGCAAGTTTTGTACGAGGTTATATTAACAACAGTTATAGTATATTAAATATTTGTATGCAAAAAACGAAAAAATATTAAAATAATCATAAATTCCATTTTCGAAATTCGGTTAAAATTATAACGAGCAAGTTTACTTCGATTTTTATTTCTAAGAGATTTTCTCTTCTAATTTCCCCCCCATAAATCTTCTTCTTTCATTGAATTTGTTGGCAATTTTTTCTTAATAAGTGATACATTTTTTTTTTTTTTTTTTTTTTTTTCACACATACTTAATAGTTTTAATTAACCAAGTTTTGTACGAGGTTTTATGAATAGCAGTAATAACGTATTAAATATTTGTACACAAAAAACGACAAAATATGAAAATAATCATAAATTTCCCTTTCGAAATACGATCAAAATTACAACGAACAAGTTTACTGCGATTCTTATTCTTAAGAAATTTTCTATTCTAATTTTTCCCCCATAATTTTTTCTATTTTCATTGAATTTCACATTTCTTACAAGTAATATATTTTTTTCACACACACTTAGTACTTTTAAAAGTTTAATTAATAAGATTTTGTACGAGGATTAATGAAAAAAGTAATAATATATTAAATATTTGTACACAAAAATCGATAAAATATTAAAATAATCATAAATTTCCAAATACGATTAAAATTACAACGAACAAGTTTACTGTGATTTTTATTCCTAAGAAATTTTCTATTCTAATTCTTTCCCCATAAATTTTTCTATTTTCATTGAATTTCTCATTTCTTATAAGTGATATATTTTTCTCACACACACTTAATACTTATAAAAGTTTAATTAAACAGATTTTGTACGAGGATTAATTAATGAAAGTAATAATATATTAAACATTTGTACACAAAAATCGATAAAATATGAAAATAATCATAAATTTCCTTTTCGAAATACGATTAAAATTACAACGAACAAGTTTACAGCGATTTTTATTCCTAAGGAATTTTCTTTTCTAATTTTTTTCCCCCATAATTTTTTCTGTATTCATTGAATTGTTTCTTATAAGTGATATATTTTTTTCACATACACTTAATGCTTTTAAAAGTTTAATTAAACAGATTTTGTACGAGAATTAATTAATAAAAGTAATAATATATTAAGTATTTTTACGCAAAAAATGACAGAATATGAAAATAATCATAAATTTCATTTTCGATATATGGTTAAAATTACAACGAACAAGTTTACTGCGATTTTTATTCCTAAGAGATTTTCTATTTTATTTATTTATTTATTTATTTTATTTTATTTTATTTTTATTTTTATTTTATTTTATTTTCACTGTTAGAATTTTGTGTCTCTTTATTTTATGGAAGATGTTTGGATTCCATAATTTAGAAATAAATACCTTTTAAATGCGGTAAAATTTTATTAAAATTTCTTCTAATTTCAATAACTCATAAAAATTTCTAAGTAGAATATATAATTTAATTATTCTAAGTAGAATATACCACTTAATATAAAACCTACTATCTTGCAAAATTAATTTTGTTTGTATATAAATTCGACTAATACGAAAAACCAAAATTTTTTCCTAAAATACCTTTTAAGAAAACACTCGTTTCCTTAAATTTAATGTCTTAAAAAATGTATCGCATCGTTAATATATCTTAATAACTATTAAATTTTACTAAAATTTCTTGAAATTATAATATATTTTAAATTTCTCGGGACAGAATATTTAATTATAGCTTTTTATACAAACATACTATATTATGAAAATAAACTCGATAAATTCATTTGATATAAAAAAACAAAAAGACTGAAATACCTTTTGGGGAAACAGGTGCTTTTCTAAATCCAATTCCTTGCACGATTTTTTAAAAAATATGTATAACTAATTCATTATATCAAAACCGTTTCTAGCACACTATCTCGTGCTTCTATCTCAACACGTTATAATTTTCAAAAAAAATTTTCATTATACTGGCTTTGTTTAATTGTTTAAAATATCTAAATAGACTATTTCTCCCTCTGATAAATTTCAGATTATAAAAATAATGATAAAAGTCGTTTCTAAATATAGTTACTATTAAAAAGAAAAAGATTAGAAAATATTTTCAGGAAACAAGTGCTTTCCTGAATCCAATTCCTTGCAAGAATTTTTTTTTTTAAATATATATAACTAATTCATAAATTCTTTTATAGAACACTATCTTATGCTTGCTAATTATCTAGCTCAACACGTAATACTTCTTAAAAAATATTTCATTACGCTGACTTTCTTTAATTTTTTAAAATATCTAAATAAACTTTTTTTCCCCTTGGTGAATACCAGACTATAAAAGTAATGATAAAAGTCATTTTTTAAATATAATTATTGTTAAAAACAAAGAGTTTTGAGGTTCGTTGGCAGCAGATTTAAAAGAATATGTTAAATCGACATCCTCTCTTTTACTTTCCTTTGTTTTCATGAAGGAGTGCCTGTCTCTTATACATGGTTTCTCAACCATAGATCTCACTTTTGACGTTTCGCTTTAGGTTTTAGTTTGCTTCATGCAGATGCATAAAAAATTTATCCGTGTTATGAATTTAGAATGTATAATAAATAAAAAAAACTTGGTAAATTTATCAGGCACATTTCGATAACCATTTAAAAATATTTTAGTGTTATAAGCAAAAATAATTGAAATTCTAATTTTCAGTTACAAGTGGGAGAAGCCCAAAATATATATTTTATCTAAGTATAATTATATATTTATGTCTTATTCTAATTTTATGCTTATTAGAATCATAATTAAAGAGCATTTTATAAATGAAATAAATGATATTTTTTTCTGATATTATTTATTTAAAAATTCTTATATATATATATATATATATATATATATATATATATATTTTTTTTTTTTTTTTCTTTTTCGTATAATTTACCTTAATCTAATAACATTTAAATTTTATAACGCGAAATGACAGTTATGTACACAGTTTTGTTGAAGTTTTTTTTATCAGTACTAGTATTAAGTTACACTAATAACAAAGATTTTATTAAGATAAATAAAACGGCTTTAATGTATTGAAATTATGAATTTTTATGAAGGTTATAAATCTTTGCATATTCCAGTGTCTTTTCTCCCTCTCATACCCATTGTGCTTAATTTTCATGAATTAATTTCTCAAGAAACACTTGTTTATAAATTAAACGTGTTTTAAAAGTATTTATTTACAAAGTATTCTTCTATGCATTTATCGTTTTCTATCTTTATCGGATGCCAGCCTACTTGTATGGCCGTATATTAACATCAACGTCTTATTAAAATTCTTCCATCAATAGTGAAGCCAAATTCATAATCACTCTTTAAATTAAAAACATGTATTTAAGGTATTTAATTTCTAAAAATTATTATTATTATTACTATATTTCTTTAAATTTATTCATTTTTATTCTTTATTTTATAAAACTCTCATTTATTTGACAAAATTGAATTATCCTAAGATTTGGTATTGCAAATGCCATCTCTTTATTTTATATCTCACTAACTCATCTCCAGTGTCCAATTATAAAAGCATAAATTTAAAAAAGTGGTTTCTTTTTATATTTATTTAAATTCCCTTGCATAAATTTATGCTTAATGTCTTGAGTAACACCTGACTTTAAAAATATCGCACCTGCTTAATGTCGCTGTCTCTAAGTATATTTTTCTGTTCAAAGATGCTCTATCTCCGTACGAGACTCATTAAAAATAATTAAAAAGTAATCCACTCACCGTGGGCGTTGGATTGCCACAAAAAGTCCTACACATCTACAAACAACCAACACTCGAACATTGAATAATAACAAGTTCACAATTAGATATATAATAAGAGAAAAGACTCATCAAATGAGCACAGTTGACAAAAGAGAAGCACGCGGTCCAGATATCAACTAAGACTTTGGAAACACGCGCGGAGTATGCTGCTCTTTCGCTCGCTCCTTTGGCGACTGCTGAGGAGAGAGACAACAAAAGCCACGTGGTCTCGCGGAGCAGCGCCACACTACTTCAATCCCCTTTGCCACCCAAAGACCACGCCTCTTGCGCGGAGAAGCGCATCACAGGTGAGATTTTTTAGCGTGTTTGTTTCCGTTCTTCTCTCGCTGGGTTTTTGTTGGCATGTGTTTTTTGTTGTTTTATGACCGGCTTGTTGTGGAGGATTAAGAGGTGATAAAGGGTTTGTTTTTTGGTCACACGGCGAGATGCGAGCCCGCTGTCAGCTTCTGTGTGCGCGGGATGTTTGAAGGGAAGGTTTTGAGAATTCTCTATGCTTGCTCACACACATATACACAGCTCTTTTCCTTCCTTCTCGTCTGCGGCGAGCAACTTTGGTGAGAATGGGATAAGGAGGGATGCGGTGGGAAAAGTTTTGGAGAAGTTTCGCTCCTTACGTGGTTCTTTCTCGCACAGAAAAGGGTGTGACAGTATCAAAGTGAGAAAAGTGTCCAATGCTGTTAGCGTATTTTCACCTTTAGTCTCGTCTTTTCTTTTTCTCCTGTTTTTCCTTTCAGTATTTTGTTCGTGCCGCTATCATTCATTAGCCGTGAAATCGCTCTACTGTGATATCTTCCAGGCAATAAAATATTATCTCTATGGCGGGAGTCTTGAATAGAGAGTTTGTAGACAACTTTAAAAATATTTTTGACAAAACTTTGGTTGTTGTAAATGATATAATTTGGTCCAATTTTTTTCTCAATTGTCAGTCAACTCATAAATAAATTTTTTCTTCGATATTTTTAAACAAAAACTGACGTTTAAAAAATATTTTTTTTTCTTCCCATCTCAATAGTACTTTGTTAAAAACTCGTGCAGTGTAACCTTTACTGAGATTTTTATAACATAAAAGATTTATTATATTGCAATATTTTGTTTCTATTCTCTTCTTTTACTTCTATAGACATCAACTTACTACGTATTTTCTTTTCATTTAATTAATTAATTAATTTATATCTATTTTTCCTTTTCCATTTTTTATTCTTTTCATTCTTCTTGATCCCTTGGCTTATTTATTGGTTACTTTGTACTTTTCCCTCTATATAATTTTCAGAATTCTTCAAACAATCACGTATATTTCCCATAAAGTTTTTAACAATTTTGCCTATCGCCATGAAAAATAGGCATATGTTTTTAAACATTGTATGGTGGTGTTGCTTTGTGTATCCAACTCCTCTTGTACTCACTTGGAACTTTTATGTCAATCAATGGTTAAATTATTTTTGAATCTGTAGCTGAAGCATGACTTGTAATTCAAAACCTGAATTTGTTACAAAATTTTCGTTTAACGATAAATTTATGAGAAAAAATTTAAAATTCTGGTTGCCTTTAGTGTAACATATTTGTAAGTAAATAATAAAAAAAAAAAAATCACTACATATTTATTATTATTATTATTTTCATTGTTGTCTTATCTATTTAAAATATGTTGAACAGTTGTTCCTTGTTCATTAATTAGAGAATAATGGCATTTCTTGAAGTCAAAGCCATGAAGTGGTGATGTATGGATTAAATATTAATTTTTATATAATTTGTAACTTCCATTCTCTTTACATATGAATTTAAATCAATCGTTTTACCTATTAATTTTGCCTACTGGTTTAACAAAACAATTCACAATTATATATTATCTTTAAATAAATGTAGTTATTCAGTCACACTGTAAAAAAATAGCTTTTTTTAAACAGCGTAGCTTTAATTTTGTTCATTAAATTATTATGAAGCAATGTAATATCTCGATTAACCATATGACGTGATAAAATAACAACAACAATAACTATAATAATTAATAATCATGAAATTCGTAAAACCTAAAATATAAATTATTACCTTTATTCCTCAAGAATAACTTTTTAATATAAACCATCAAAATAATGAAAAAAGTACTAGATACAGTCGAAAGAATTATTACTATTAAATTTTAACACCATATTTAACCGAAATGAGAATTTAGTCAATAATTACCAGAAGTAAGAAAACTATCAGAAGTAAAAGAGTTTTAAAATATATATCAGTCAAAATGTTTGCTTACTATATGCTTTAACTTAGGTGATAAATTTAAGATAATTAAGATCATAATCTCATTAACTGTTAAATTATTACAGAAATGTATAAATACGTACGTGTATAAATACGTTCATTTCTATCTTATTTATTAAAAATTATAATTTTTTGATTCATTGTATTATATTATAAGAATTCAAGTCAAGTTGAACGTATTTAAACTATGTTAGATTAAACAGAATGAAAAAAAAAAAAAAAAAAAATCTGATATAAAGACAGAAAAATAGTAAGGTGAATGAATTGGTTAACGGAATGGATGGGGTATGCATTATATGTGCGCGAGTGTTAGCTTTCATGAGGGCTTTAATGGATATTACGAAAGCTGCTTAACATGTGTATTACTTCTTTTTCACTGTATAAAAATTTTATGTACTGAGAGAACTTTGAAAATTTTCTAAACTTCAAAAACTTCTACGCATTAAAATTTTTGAGGGGCTTTAACAAATTTAGTTCTAATGCAGAAAATACTCTAGACTTAAAAATTTGTACACATAAAAAAATTTCGATGTGCTTTAATAAGTTCAGGTCAAATGAAAAAGTAACAGCAACGATATTTCTCTCTGATGTTAAAACGTTATTTTTTCCCCGGCATTCAATTTAAAAATTTACACAAACTATCAAATAGAAAATTATAGTGATGGATCTGTGTTAATATTTACAGCAACCCTAAACTGAAATTTCACTTCGCAAATTATTAAGTTTACGTATTTCTTCTAATAGACTTAAAAAAAAATTTGTACATGTATTTATAACCCTTCTATTTAGCATTAGTGTTTGAAAAGTTTAAACGTATTTACCATGTACCAAAAATAAAGTTTTAACACAATATTTTTTAAAAGAATTAGTTATCTTTATGTAACTGTAATTAAATTTCAGAAATTATTTATAAACCCACTAATACTGAATTAATTTTCTCACACAAAAAACAATACAAAAATAAAACTCTATATAGAGAATGACGATAAAGTTACAGACACAATAGATAACTTAAAAATTTAAGTAGTTTTTTTTTTTTTTTTTTTCATTACGTATAAGTAACGTATAATGCAAATATAACTTAAAACATATTTACTTAAATTGTTTTAAAATTGTATTTTAGTGAGTTTCATATACAGTGATATTTAAATCATGAAAGTTATGATAATTCAATTTTATAACTATTATACATTTATAAAAATACTTATATATATATATATATATATATATATATATATATATATTATATAAAATAAAGTTTTACATACTGAGTAACAATAAAGGTTTATATTCAGTAAATAATTTAAAAGATATTTTTTAATTACATATATGTTTTTTAAAGCAAATGCCTGACTGTAAATGTTTATTTAAATTTAGACCATCAAAAATAAAGTCTTTTTTTTTTCAATACAAATCAAGTACTGAATATTTTCATAGTAAATAGTATAGAAGTTATATTTTAATATATTTGTTAAATTTACTTTATAAACAACCATTTAATCAAACATTTATCTAAATAATTTAGTTTTTAGAAATTTTCTTTAACTATTTATTAAATTAGTTTTCTTTGACGATCAATAACAAATTAATTTTACAAAACTTATATTAAAATTTAAATTACCTATAACAAAACTATAATAAATACAACGAAAATATAATCTTTGAAATACTTACAGGTAAAATTTAAACAGAATATATCTACTAGTTCATATAACGAAAATTTCCTTGGAATCAATAAAGTTCCTTAAAATATCGAAAAATTATAGATTTTTTACACTAAAAGGATATAGATGTGTTGCACTTAAAGGAAGAAATATATTTGCTTTTTTAGATACTACACAATTTTCTGCACAAATCTTTGTAAATAAATGAATAAATTTGCAAACGATAGCTTTATATGTATGTGTGTGTGTATATATAAAAATCTTAAATAAATGTTGAAATAATTAATTTTATTTTTAACTACTTTAAAATACTACACAAAGTAGCAATAAATCAATATATATATATATATAATTAGTCTATTTAAAAACATGTAAGACTAGTTCTTCGATATTTATAACAATATGCTTTAAGAAAATACTTTTTAAAATTAATTTAAAAAAATAATAAATAGAAAGTTAATACAAATTTGATTCAAACTCTTTTAAGTCTTAAATTTTTTCTATGTATTTAATTTAATTTATATAAAATTTATTAATTTTCCGTAATGGAATAAGTAAAGTTTATTTATTTATTTCACAAATTAATCTGATGAATAATGATAGTCGATAGAACTTTGAAAATGTGTACAAAGCACTAATCTGTAAAAAATAACTGTAGTTTTTACTGCAGAATGTGCTGGCAATATGGGTGCACATTTTGCTTTTAGAAAAAAGTAATTTACAGCAGAAACAACTGTAAAATAGTCCCTCTTTACAGATGTTTCCGCTGTAAATTGCCTTATTTAACAGCATAATATGCTGGCAATGTGGGTGCCAGCACATTCTGCTGTAAAATCTACCGTTATTTTTTACAGTGTAGTCGCGTATAATAATAATTGTTTATATTTAAAGCCTTTATTTATTTTTAAAAGAATAGCCTACAAATTTTAAAAGCACCCTTTTTACAACCATTTTCTTAAAAGCTAATTACATATTTTACTATAAAACATCCTATTGAATAATACAACATTTTACACAGTTAGAAATTTTATTTAAAAGGTAATAATAGATACATAAAAACATCTGCTGATATATATATATATATATAATTAAAATTTAATCAAATTCCATTTCTATGGTTTTAGTTGTTAAAGTACTATTAGTTAAATTTTATTTTCAATTTTATTTTATTTACAACTTGTCAGTATAGAATTTAACTAAGACTCTACATCTAGCTGCGAAATTAACTCTATTTAGCCTTGTGCTACGCAATTGTAATGTAAGTAATAATTTCAGTTTTATTATTTTTTCTTGGGAATATTTTTATTTTTTAAGTAACATTGTTTTTAAAAGTATGTTCGTACTCTGTTTTCCTTTTTCTTCTTGAGTTGGAAATTCTTTATACGTCCTTTGGGTGTTATTGGGCTTAGCATACTGTAAATGTTTAGCAAATTACATACAGTATGACAGAAATAATACCTAATTTGCATGCAACATTCAATCTAAGCCCTTGAAAAAGTATTGATGTTGTATGTTTTCGTTAAAAGGATGCTGAATTTTTTCAGAAATCTTTATTCAGGTAGTATCTAGTTCTTCATGTGATACTTCGTTTCATTTTTTGCAATGTTTGAAAAGTTTTTCAATATAAATATATATATTTTAGAAAGACGTCACTTTAAATTTTCTTTATAGAAATGTAGTCGTGGTTAAGATAAACGGTATCTTTTAACACACTTCCGTTGATTTCCAAGTTAGTTGTAAACATCCGTTTTAAATATAGGTTGTTATTGCTACTTTTAGTTTACGGATGACATTTCAATGTTTTAATCATAAATATATTTAACTTAAATTACATGAATATTAAAAAAAAAATATATATATATATTTAATAGAAATAATAAACGCAGGGAAAAGGAAAATGAATTTCAAGAATCGTTTTATTATTTTCTTATATATATATATATATATATATATATATATATAAAGAAAGTATTGGATTCAAAAACATTTACGACCACCTATTTTCGATGGATTTCCGCGTTTTGAAATGTCCTGAACATGATTTGGCCATTTTATAAAATGTATGTGTGCATTAAAAATATTTTAGACACTGTATCTCATGAACCAATGAACGCTATTGTTGCAATTTAAGTTAAACTAGCGATAATCATATTTGGGTATAAATCGCTCAACAGGTAGCGCTGTCATCCCCCGCCCCCCCCTTTTTTTTTTAAATTTTTAATACAGCGCAAATTTTCGTATAAATATACATAATGGGAATGATTTTTAACGAATGATTGGAGTATTATCATCCAATAAGATCCAATAAGAATTATTGATGTTAATAATAGTAATAGTGAACTAGAAAAAAAAAAAAAAAAAAAAAAAAGTGTGTATGCAAGAGAATCGCTACTACACTTGCGGGAGAAAATCACAAGGAAGCTGTAAATTTTCAATATGGATATGATACGTATATATGTTCGTTGATACCTTTAAAACGAATGGTTGAACTAATAGAGCTTTGATAATTTAAAATAACTTTTTTTTTCATTTTTAACAACAACAACAATAATAAATAAGACATTTCCTCAAATGACAATACAAGACAATTCGTTATTAAGAATACTTATATATGCATAGACTTTTTTTTAGACATTTAGCGTTATACTTCTCTGAGAGGAAAATCATCTGCATTGATCGTGGAAAATAATTTTATTAAATAATAATTTCAATGAACAATTTGCACTGGGAGAATTTGTATAGGATAATATAGAGGAAAGCCTTGTGGTGGCTCACAGCATACTAGTTTTTAAAGTCTTTGTTCGTTCAGATTTAGTTAAGAGTACTTATACGTCATTTTTTTTTTTTTTTTTTTTTTTTTTTTATCTATTGAAATTCTAAATTTTCAATTTTTTTTAATAGAAAGATAAAAATATTAAGGCAAATCCTAAGTAGATTTCTTTTTCTTAATGATACTTATTTTTAAATGCTTTTTGTAAAATCACTCACTTTATTAGAAACACTGAGAAAAATATACATATAAGTTTCTTAGAAACTTCATGTTTGACTTAAGATATTTTATCTTATTTTTTTACCAGTTAATAGTAGCCCTAACTAATAAACATAATCCGATTCTCCTCTTAGTCTTTTTTATTCTTTTTCTATATTTATAAACTAATTTGAATAATTCGACAAGTGTAAATGAAGCTGTATAAAAATTCCGTCGCGTAAAGTGAGTAATATCAAATACAGCTAAGAATCATCCTAATTAAACAACCTTTCAAATTAAACAAACTGCATTAAAATTACTCATCCGTTTGTGAAACTATGATGTCACAAACAGTGGCTGCTTGTGTCAGAGTTTTCATAAGATTTGGTTTTAATTGTTAAATTATAAGTATCGAAACACATTTTAGCTATGTTTATAGCTAAGAATTATCCCAATTAAACCAATGTTTCGATTAAAATTAAAATTAGCATTATGCATTAAAATCGGACTTTTGATTTAAGAACTACGGTGTCAGAGACAGATACACACACTGACATGCATAAATGAAAGACAAAAGCTTCAAACTATCTCTCTCTTTCTCTCTTTCGTGTTAGGGTTAATAGGATAGCTTTTAAGACTTATTAGGATCTAAGATCTTGACAAAATTTCCGCTTTACAATTTTTTTTCTTTCATAGCAATCGTCATGTAAAGATTATAAATTTAAAATAAATAAATATTAAATATTTTAGGACTCTCCATTGGGATTTAAATTTTTTTTTTTTCACTCCTATCTTAAAAAAATTACTGTTACATTAGAAGTTTCTCAACTACTTCAAAATATTTTTCGTAATAATCCGATTCATTGACAAATTTAGCGTCTAATGTGAATGATGTAGTTTTAAATACAAGTGAGTTCAACAAAAACTGCAGATAAGAAATAAATTTTGCGATAAAATGCACTTGTTTATGATACCCAAATTGTTAACTTTGTTAAAGGAAAATCTTCCCGCAGTTGAGTTTTACGTGCAATGCTTGGAAAATTTTGTTTGCAATTGTGAGAAATAAATTTCACTTAAAATAATTATGGAGACAGATAAGAAAATTTTAAGTTCTGTGCTACGTTCTGTTAACAGTAACAAAAATGCTGATATACGGAAGTTTATAAGTTAGTCGAAATAATTTTCGTAATAACTTGGTTTATAAACAAGCTTGACGTCAGATATGAAGGATGTAGATTTAAATATTATTGAGTTGCACCAAAAATTACAACAATGAAATTAATTTAGTAATAAACCGGATGAAGTACACAAATTTTTATTAATCATATCAAGGGAAATTCTTTAGATGATATTCAATACAAATACCATAAAACTTTACTTTACAAGCACTGGGACTAAACCTTAACTGTAGACTCACAGTTAAGTTTTACTTGCAATGCTTGTAATATTCTAACTTCAACCAAAATAAACTTTAGTTAAAATAAACATAGAGACAACCGAAAAAAAATAAAGTTTTTGTACTACTTTCTTTTACCATTACAGAGATGCCAAGTTATTACGGATTATCCGTAATCTTAATACCGGACATTTTTTAATGTATTCTTTTGTAATAATTATCTGCAATTTAATAGGATAAGTTTTACTTATTCTTTATTGTGGTATGAAAGTGATTTTTCGTTAGTTGTAACTTGGCATCTCTGCCATTATTAACACTGTAACATGTATGTGAATAATACTTACGGCGTAACAATTATTCATTTGTAATAACTATTTTAAACTATTTTTATAAGTGTTCGTAAATTTAATTTTAGATCCCAATAATAAAATACATATTTATAACTCATTATACAGTGCTTTTTCGACCTGTTCATTGAAAAATTGTATTTTCTTAATTTATAAACTTAATTTTCGATTACAAAGTTTATGAACATAAACAATTCATAAAAATTACATATTTTTTAAAGCGTAACATATTGTTTTTTCAACTTGATCGGGGAAATGTCGTACTCTCTTAGCATCATGCGCCGGAGAAATCTCTACTCTTTCTCTTACTTCTGCCCGATGTTCTTAAAAGCTTTCAGCTCTGACTCGATTCAGATAATCGTTCTGGGATATAAGAAGGTGGTGTGAGGTGGGAGCAGTTTCGGAGGCGAAGTTACAAGATTCGAGCATACGTTTGACAGGATAAGGTAGTATTTGTTCCATATTTAACCACGGGATGTTACTGCACTGATCTAGCAATAATCAAAATTTGATCGATATTCTGATTTGCAAACTGATGCTGTATGCTCTTTATATGAGAGTATTTTAAAGATTATCTATTTCCCCTTTTGAAACCTCTTATTGAATTAAAACTAAAAGGAAAAAAAAAAATATATATATATATAGTAAATAAAAACGGCTAATGAGGGTAAAATTTAAAAATGGAAGGTTAATTTTTTCCAGCACGATTTTGTCATAAATAAAGTTATTGAAGATTATTATTCAATGATCTAAGAATGATTGAAATTTGTTATATTCAATTTTATTTAATTTTCTTTCATAACAGTAATTTTTTTATAGATTTTTTTTTTAGTTATTATTATTTTTTTTCCGTTATACTTTGTTTATATTTGCAAAATCCATCAATGTTTCAGAAATAAGTCCCATTAACTTTTTAAATACCTTTTGCCTTGTATAAGGCTTCACCTCCATATGGTTATTTGTTAATTATTTCAAGTATTCTTTTCAGGTGTTCGATTATTCTAATGAATTATTATTGTTATGCATTCAATGTAAAAAAAAAAAAAAAAAAAAAAAAAAAAAAAAATCATGTTAATTATGAAAATGTGTTTGGGGCAACGAAATAGTTTATATTCTGCAAGTATTTATTTATAACGTTATTTTAAAGAATTTTATTAATCGTGTAATAATACTTTTTTAGCCTCTATTTTTAATGTACATGTTCTTTGTGTTTCTCATTATAATGAGAACTTTCTTTCCATTCTACTTTTCAATTTAACAAAATCCGAAGGTGATTGATAGTAGTACCTTCAATATAAATTTTTTTTTTTCGGATCTTTGGCTAAGTTTTTTTTTTTTTGTTGTTGTTGTTGTTTTTCTTTTTAAATCACAATAAGAAAGTGTTTATTATGTTATACTTTTACTTAGTGCTGACTCTAGGCTAATTTGGCAGGGTGCTCCACCCGGTGGCCCTTTTTACAACCCATATTAATATCAAGTGGCCTTTTCTAATATTTTAAATGTTCCGAGGCCTTTAGATACTTTACTTCATGACATGTAACCTTCTAGCAACAGTTTTACAGCATTTTTTGCAAGAAAAAAGGCATATAGCCTACATATAAACACATAAAATTAGAAATTTACTTTTGTCACGTACAAAAATCACAACATAGAAGACCACAAATTATGCAAGTAATTTGCGTCTTTTTATTGAATTTTCCCCGGCGGCTCTTTTATTCTAGAGTCAGCATTATCACTAAAACCCAAAATACTTCACTGTGTAATAATTCCAATGTTTATTCTTTTTCTCTTTATATATAAGCACAATTTATTTTGTTTACCGCTTCCCCTTGTTTGTTAAAAACATTATTTTAATTCCATAATTTATATTCATATTTTGATTCCTAATGGCATTTTTACTCATAATTCACGCATTCACTCTCATTCTCTCTCTCTCTTTTTTTTTTTTTTTTTTTTTTTTTTTAATCTTCTCTATTATTTGTGAAGTTTTTCGGGCTTTCATGGGAGAAAATTGCATGTTTTTTTTTTTTTTACTTTCTCTTACCCTTACGGTAGAGAAAGTATTTTTTTAGGGTCAAATTTTCGAAAGTGAGTTTTTGTTATATTTACAATTTCTGAGGTCCCCTGAACACGAAAATCATGTTTTTAGCGAATGGTCTGTCTGTGTGTCTGTCTGTCTGTCATCAGCATATCTCAAGAACAAATAGTAGCAGAAATTCCAAACTCGGTATTCTAATTTGTATCATATAGGGATGCTACACTAAGCTTTTCGTTGAGATGAAGCAAATGGTTCGTGTGCAGGGACACTCAAAAGTATTCAAATACATTACTTCTATGGGGAAAATTGCAGGTAAGTAGAGTTTAACATCTATAGACTGCACTAAACTAAATTAAACGAGTGTATATTTTTTGTAATAGATAGTCAACTGGGAAAAAAAAATTATGTATGTAGGAGCCTCGGGGGAAGTCCCCCCTCGAGGGGAGTAAATTTTCATGATGGGTATCTTTCAAAAGAGCTCGCCAATACCTTTAAAACGAATGGTTGAACCATCGATCTGTGATAATTTAAAATAAAGTTATCGATTTATTTATTTTTTTTTGAATAATATTTAATTGTAAGATTTAGTCCAGGCAACGAAGGCCAAAATTTGACGAATAGAGGAAAAAAATCGTGTAGTTTTGAAATTTTACATACTCATAGCCGAGAGGGTCCTGAACAACATACTAAAAGTCCCCGCCCGTGGGGGATGAGCGGGGGGCAGGGGGGGCATTTAAGGGGGGCAATTTTCAGTTTTTATTAAATATCTTAAAAACTATCGCATTTAGCGAAAACATGTCAATTACAAAATTCATCTACGTAAAATTTCCTACAGAAATGAATATTACATTTTGTTTGTACGATCATTAGTTCAGAAGATATAGGGAGATGAAATAACACATTTTCTTGAAAAATTCTTTTTTGCAATAGTAAAATCAACTAAAGTGTGCAATTAAAAGGGTTCGTAGCAAATATTTTCTAATGTAAAAAACAAATATATACATAGGGAATATGCAAGGATAATACAGCATGTTTTGTAAGTTTTGAATAATTTTAAGGCAAGTAGGCGCAAGTGGCGGTTTGAGTAAAAATCTGGATAAGTCCAGTCAAAATAGGAAAAATAGAAAAAAAAAAATCGTGTAGTTTTGAAGTTTTGCACACTCATAGCCGAGAGGGTCCTGAACAACATACTAAAAGTCCCCGCCCGTGGGGGGTGAGCGGGGGACAGGGGGGCATTTAAGGGGGGCAATTTTCAGTTTTTATTACATATCTTAAAAACTATCGCATTTAGAGAAAAAATGTCAATTACAAAATTCATCTACGCAAAATTTCCTACAAAAATGTATAGTACATTTTGTTTGTACGATCATTAGTTTAGAAGATATAGGGAGATGAAATAACACATTTTCTTGAAAAATTCTTTTTTGCAATAGTAAAATCAACTAAAGAGTGCAATTAAAAGGGTTCTTGTCAAATATTTTCTAATGTAAAAAACAAATATATACATAGGGAATATGCAAGGATAATACAGCATGTTTTGTAAGTTTTAAATAATTTTAAGGCTTGCAGGCGCAAGTGGCGGTTTGAGTAAAAATCTAGATAAAAAAGACCCAAAACCGATCAACATAAAAAAAAAAAAATCGTATAGCTTAGAAATTGAGCACAGTTATAAAGTTAAGTGCCCTCAATAACATACTAAAAGTCCCTAACCATGGGAGGGGCATTTAAAGGGGACGCATTTCAGTTTTTATTAAGTATCTTAAAAACTATCGCATTTAGAGAAAAAAAATCTCAAAGCTATAAGATTTTTTTTAATGATTATCGGTTTTGGGTCTTCGTTATCTGGATTTTTACCTAAACACCACTTGCGCCTACTAAACTTAAAATTATTTAAAACGTACAAAACATGCTGTATTATCCTTACATATTCCCTATGCATATATTTGTTTTGTACATTAGAAAATATTTTATCAGAACCCTTTTAATTCCACAATTTAGTTGATTATACTATTGCAAAAAAAAAAAAAAAAAGAATTTTTCAAGAAAATGTGTTATTTCGTTCCCCTATATCTTCTAAACTATTGATCATACAATCAAAATAGAATATACAAATTTTTTAGGAAATTTCACGTAGATTAATTTTGCAATTGAGATTTTTTTCTCTAAATGCGATAGTTTTCAAGATACTTAATAAAAACTGAAATATGCCCACTTTAAATGCCCCCCCCCCCCAAGGTTAGGGACTTTTAGTATGTTATTCAGGGCACTTAACTTTATAACGGTGCTCAATTTCTAAGCTACACGATTTTTTTTTTTTTTTTTTTTTTTTTTTCTATGTTGATCGGTTTTGGGTCTTCGTTATCTAGATTTTTACTCAAACCGCCACTTGCGCCTGCTAGCCTTAAAATTATTTAAAACTTATAAAACATGCTGTATTATCCTTGCATATTTCCTATGTATATATTTGTTTTTTACATTAGAAAATATTTGACAAGAACCCTTTTAATTGCACAATTTAGTTGATTTTACTATTGCAAAAAGGAATTTTTCAAGAAAATGTGTTATTTCATCTCCCTATATCTTCAAAACTAATGATCGTACAAACAAAATGTAATATACATTTTTGTAGAAAATTGTGCATAGATTAATTTTGTAACTGACTTTTTTTCTCTAAATGCGATAGTTTTTAAGATATGTAATAAAAACTGAAAATTGCCCCCCTTAAATGCCCCCTGCCCCCCGCTCACCCCCCAAGGGCGGGGACTTTTAGTATGTTGTTCAGGACCCTCTCGGCTATGAGTGTGCAAAACTTCAAAACTACACGATTTTTTTTCTATTTTTCCTATTTTGACTGGACTTATCCAGATTTTTACTCAAACCGCCACTTGCGCCTACTAGCCTTAAAATTATTTAAAACTTACAAAACATGCTGTATTATCCTTGCGTATTCCCTATGTATATATTTGTTTTTTACATTAGAAAATATTTGACAAGAACCCTTTTAATTGCACACTTTAGTTGATTTTACTATTGCAAAAAAGATTTTTTCAAGAAAATGTGTTATTTCATCTCCCTATATCTTCTAAACTAATGATCGTACAAACAAAATGTAATATACATTTTTGTAGGAAATTTTACGTAAATTAATTTTGTAATTGGCATTTTTTCGCTAAATGTGACAGTTTTTAAGATATTTAATAAAAACTGATAATTGCCCCCCTTAAATGCCCCCCCTGCTCTCCGCTCACCCCCCACGGGCGGGGACTTTTAGTATGTTGTTCAGGACCCCCTCGGCTATGAGTATGCAAAATTTCAAAACTACACGATTTTTTTCTTCTATTTTTCCTATTTTGACTGGACTAATTGATAAGTTTTAAGGAATGTTACGTGTGAAAGTTGTCTGAATAATTTTGAGTGAATTTTTAATTTGAATAACAGATTTAAATTCTATATAAGTGTAGGTGCATTAATGAAACGGGGGGGTTGAGGGGGGCGGTATCCCAATTATCATATAAAACTCTTCCGAAGCCTAATTTGAATTGTTTAACATAGGTTTACATAACAGTACTCGTTATCTTACCTCTTAATCTCCAACCTGTATTTATAGTATTAAATTTCAGGGTAAGAGAAAGTCGTGTGAGTGACACACCAGATTATTTTTCTGGGTTACATTAGTTGTAATATCCTGTTAAAAAATATATAATGTTAAACGATTTTAGTATGGTAGAAAACAGTTAATAAAATGCCAAAATTATCAATAACAACCAAAAATAGATATATTCATTCAAATACTCACTTCTTAATGAACTGTAAAATCTTGAATACCGGTTTTATAAGAAATTAATAAAAATATATTGAAAAAGAATAAATTTGCAAAAAAGAATAACTACTCGTATGAATTTCATTAACACCTAAGAAGAAACAATAAGCCATTATTTTAAAGCTGAAAAACGCCCTAAAACTGCAAAAAATAAAGTTCTCGTTAGAGATGTCCAGTTTTTCGGAGGAAAAATGAAAGACAGTATTTAAAAATTATAGTAGCTATATTAAGATTAATGGTAAATTATACATTTATTTTGTAACCTAGAATTATTTCTATACAATAAAATAATCGGGGGGGGGGGGGGGGACTTTTTTTTTCTAAAGAAAGATAATAATCCGCTTTTGCGTATTGCAACTGTTTACTAATTTTTTATTTCTTTTCAATTTATGTAATTAATGCTGTATTTAAGTTTTTAATTAAAAAATTAGTTTTAATCTGATTTTCTTTAATTTAATTATAAAGATATAGAATATCGTATTCAGATATCGTATTATTATATTTTAGTAAATTTGAATTTTATTTTGAAGAATTAATCTGCAGTAAGAATCGGTGATTATGAAGATTTTTTTTTTTTTTTTTATTACACTTATTATTATTTTTTTAAATTATATTATGTAATTATTTTAATATTAGCTCATTTTATTAAAACTTTATTTAGTGTAAATTGTTAGCATAAATATTCAAATGATGTACTTCTTTCTCTTTTTCTCCATAAAGAACAATACAATATCATTTATAACCTTCGTTGTTAAAAGAATAAAAATAAGATAAAAGTTATTTTAAAAAATGTTTTTAATTTCAATGTACATGTAAAAGAAAATCAGGCTTTTAAAGTTGTTTAACTTTATACATGAAATCAAAGAGTTATAAAGTTTATTTCCTTCAGAATTGTTTAAATTAAGGATGTTTTATTGTGGGATACTTATACGATTTCCTAAGGGATTCTTCTCTTGTTCTAATCAATTCGCTTGGAGTATCTCCTTTCATATAAAACATTTTATAAAAAGAGAAAAATAGTGAATTAATTAATGTCTTTTTTTTTCGGGGGGGGGGGGAGTCTTTTAGAGATAAAAATCGTAGGTATGTTTCTCCAAATCATAAACTCTTTTCTCTATCCATTATAGATTAGTTAATGCTGTCATTATACACGTGAGCACCCGAATGAGTGTATTTCATATTTTACGCTTTATGTATAGCTTGCAAACTTTAGATAAGCCTGGTGTTCCCTTTTGTACTCTCTTGTTCTTTTAATTTTATAATCAATAAAGAAAGAAAACAAATAAACAAACAAAAAGTGATATAAATGCTCGAAACTTTTTTTTTTCCATTGGGTGTAAACGCTAATTAATTAGTTTGTCAGTGTAACAGGAGTAAACTTATTTACCTTTCCACATTTTGTTTCGAGTTAGTTAGTTGCTGTATAATTGTGTGCTGCCTTGGATTTCAACAACTTTTCTCGTTTTTTATTTTGTTTTCAAAACAGTTATCGATTCTTCATTCATTTGTAGTATACACATTATAAATTCTTATACTCACTTAAAGTAAGCCTACAGCAAAAGACATTAAATGTATGCCACATACTGTTAGAAATACAGCAGATTTTGCAAGTGCACATTTTAACAAAAAATTTTAATTTTTTTTTCCGAGATTTTATATTATCAGTAAAATATGTTTCATGTTTCATAAAGAACATAATTAATACAAATTTTCCAAGTTAATCCCCTTTTTTCAGACATTATTAAATTCATCGCATAAAACATAAAATTTAAGTTGTAGAGTTTTTTTTTTTTTTTTTCTCTCTCTCTCTCTCCCTTTTTTTCTTTATCTCAGCATATAGAATTAGCAACCTTGTTTTATTTATTATTTCTATCTTTTTTTTTTTTTTCAATGGAAAGGGGGGTGCAAAATGTTGCATAAAAGGCAGGGGGTAATGCTTTTTGCACTATTTTTTAAAGCCTTGAAAAAAAATTGAAAAACCAAAAAAATACAGATGTACGCAACGGATGTTGATCTAATGGTTGAAAAAATAAAATTTAATACATTTTTTTTTTTTTTTTCTTCCATCATGTCTCTCCTAGATATATTATTTGAAAAAATGAAATAAAATAAATATATTTGCTCCAAAATTTGGATGGAAATTTGGGTAATTGTATTTAGCCTTTCAGTTAACCACATGGGCTTAAAACAGAATTACGGTTATAGTTTTTTCTTATAAAAAAAGTTATAAAAAATGTGTTTTCTTTTTCCTTTTTTTCCCCCTTATATTTTCTGTATTTCACTTTATCATATTCCATTATGCCATATTTTTTTAAGACTAAAAAAATAAAAAGAATGACCAGTTTGGGTACGCTTAATTCACAACTTTTTTACTTTCTCTTACGCATATAGGTAGAGAAAGTATTGTTTTTGGATCAAATTTTCGAAAGTGAATTGTTGTTATATTTACACGTTTTTAGGTCCCCTGAATCTAAAAATCATGTTTTTAGCGGTAGGTCTCTCTCTCTCTCTCTCTCTCTCTCTCTCTCTCTCTCTCTGTGTGTGTGTGTGTGTGTGTGTGTGTGTGTGTGTGTGTGTTATCAGCATATCTCAAGTATAAATCGTAGCGGAAAGTCCAAACTTGGTATTTTAAATGTATATCATATAGGGATACTACAGTAAACTTCACGTTGAAATAAAGCAACTGGTTCGTGTACAGGGTCATCCAAGAGAATTCAAATACATTATGTCTATGGGGAAATTTCTGGTAAGTACATTGTAACATCTATAGGCTGACTTAAACGAAACGGAATGAACAGAATTAATGACATTCATAAAAGCATGTTTTGTGTAGATTGTGGTATGGAAACCATTCATCTTTCATTTATAGGGCTATTCAAAGTATTTGGATATATTGAGCTATACTTGGAAATTGCAGGAATCGTAATTCCTTTCGTGATAAATGTTTTTCAAATAAGACTAATTTTAAATACAGAGTATTCTTAATAGTGCATACTGATTATAGACAGGGCTACCCAAAATTAAGCAAAACATTCTTTTCTATTAAATGTAAATTTTACTATGTCGATGAATACTGCAAAATTATTTTTTCATACCCATACTGTAAATAAAGTTTTTTTGGAAGTTCTATTCTCAACTCTGTTTTTTGTATAATATCACGTTTTGAGGTGACCTGATTCCGAAAGTCCAATTTTTAGCGGTTGATCTGTATGTATATCTGTTATCAGCATAACTTAAAAATGAATAACTGCAGGAAATTTAAATTTGGCATTTTGAATTTCGTATTAGATTACCACTTAAAAGTGTGGTCAAGACTGGCAAATTTGAAGGCAAATTAACAACAGCCTGGATTTTTTTTTTTTTTTTTTAATAATTTTATGCATTGCAATTGAACGGGGGGGGGGGGGGGTTTACACAGAATTACATGTCAAATTAAACTTTTCCTAAACCTATTTCAGAATATTTTAACATTGTACATTGAACTTTATTACCTTACGCTATTGATCTTAAAATTTAATATGCAATCTATCATTATAATATTGAAATGCAGGGTAAGAGAAAGTCATGGGAGTGACACACCAGATTATTTTAATTAGTATCAAGATACTTTAAAATTGATTTTCAAAATAGTTAATTTCTTATATCTTTGCGTAATATACCTAATCGTATTTTGTTTAAAAAATGTTAGCGATATTCTTCAAATTTTAATAATTTTATCATTTTAATTTTGTAGCATATAAAATGCAAACTCAAATAATTGTATAAATAACACTGGTAATTATTACTTATTATTAAAATAAATAAATAAATAAATAAATAAATAGACGCGAAAAACAACTTATTTAAAATAAAGGGTTATTTAACTTTTAAAATAAATTAATTTCAAGCACCGTTATTTATTTAATTTTTTTTTCCATCTTATGTAAATATGACTGAAGTATATTTATACGTACTGTGTTTTCATTTTTATTATGATTTTTAAAATATTTTCTATTATATAAAGACACTCTATTTTTTTTTTCCCATACGTTGTATTTGATATATATCCCTGACGTTCCCTTTCTTTAAAATTTAATTTATTTGAGTACTTTTTTTAATTAAATATTTTCTCCTAGGTTATTTTCTATGAACCAGAAAATTTTTGAATCAGTTTTCCAAGATTAAACTTTCTTATGTTTAAGTATGTTAGTGTGTAATATAGACTTAAATAAAGAAAAAAAAAAAAAAAAAAAAAGTACTTTTATATTCCCATCGCCATGCATAATTGTTAGTTTAACTCACGTTCTTTAAATCTTTCCAGTTTTTCTAACAAAACAACAACAATTGAAAATGTTATTTCTAATAATCTTGACTGAAGTTTTATGAATATATATAGGAGGAAGGGAGGGTTCTAAATAAGAAATTTGCTAAATAAGTTTTTAGTTTCTTAAAATTATAAAATCTATTGATTGAATGTAACTGATTAAAATTCGCATTTTAAAAATATTAATTTATTTTTATCTGTTTTCAGGATCGCATCGTTGATTTCCGAAAAATAAATAGAAAAGCAAGACTGGGAAATTAAATTAAGAAAAACTTGAAGGTAAGAAATCAGAGGTCGATCCAGACAAAAATTAGGGCCTTCTAGCTGTCCTCTTCATACAATTTCGCTTCAGGAAATGGGCCTCTACACAAAATTAAAATCTATGAATTGAGCCATTTTACAAAATTTAAATTTATAAGATGGATTCCGTTAAAAAAAAGTAAAATTCGTGAAAATGGCCAATTCATAAAATTTTGTCTTTGCCATATTATTTTAAATTACTACTTTACGGGGTTTAATGAAACGCTATTAACCTGGTATTAAACATTATACAGAATGACTGCTAAAATTAAAGGATTTCCCCCTCCCCACCCCCCCATTAAAAAAAATGAAAAAAAGAAAAGAAAAGCATTAAAAATTTTGATCATAACAATTAAAGTCTGGGTCAATCTCTTGGAAATATCTGAAGATTTTTTGTAAACTATTTTCCTTTATTGAAGAAATTATTTTTATTGCTGCTTATCTATACTAATAAAAGAAACTGTTTGTCTGTCTGTGACGTACAGTTCTGTTTTTTTCTTTTTTTTTAATTATTATTTTTTTCCCCTCTAGATAAAGGGGTGCATGTAATTTTGAAGCCTATCTTTAGGTTTTCGATATTCATATTGAATTTTTAAAAAGTTTTATGTTATATGCGCTTTTTTTTTTTTTTTTTTTTTTTTTTGCATTTTTCCCGAGATTTTTCTTTGAGCTATAATTTCAAGAGGATGCCAATAAAAATAAAATGTTTACAATTTTTTATTTTTATTTTAAAGATTGGAAAAAATAATAATAATAACTTTTTTTAAAAAATAATTTATAAAACTTTTATTTTATTTTATTTTATTTATTTATTTATTTATTTATTTATTACTATTATTATTATTGTGCTGTATTTAATACTGATTATTTAATGTACTTTTTTTGTACTATACTTAATAATATCTTCTAGCAGTAATTCAAATTTTGTCTAATACTTTTTTAAAGTTGATTTAATATTTATTATTTATTTATTTACTATTATTTATTTATTTATTTATTTTTAAGTAATGTTTGATTTCTCATTTTCAGCTAACACTTGAAAGTGTTCTGTAAAATCCAACATAATAATTAAAAAAGAAAAGAAAAAGGGAGGAAATAAACAATGAAATACGCAAAATTTGGGCAAACTTTTACCACTAATAAGTTTACAGTCCAGCTTAAAATACTTTTAATTAGTCTAACAGCTTTTGGCCGGCGTTCCATTAAACTATCTGAAAACTGAAATCTGTTCTGCAGTACATCACTAAAAATTATTGCTCCCGAAATGTGACATTTTACTTCCAATGAATCTATGAAAAAAAAAGCACAAAAGAAAAGCCCAAAAACAAAACACACCAATTCATTCTTAATGGCGGAAACCAAGATAAAAATATAATGCCCGAATCGGATACAAAATAATAGCTTTTTTAAAGCTGAAAAGGCCACCAACCGGCAGACCCATTATAAAATTTGAATCCAGAGTGTTCTGTCCGGGCTCTCTCTTTCAATTTTTTCTTTTTCTTTTTTTCACTGCATTTTTAATAAACCATTCGTTGCGCTGTTGCCACATAATCATTCCTATTTCCGTCGGAAAAACAGACGAGCCGCTTTTTGCTCCGATCGCTGAGTTCGAGAGTTTAACTGATGTGTCTTCATTTGCATAGGAGGGTAGAATAGGCGAGGGGAAGATTTGACGAGGCGTTGTTCTAAATTAATATAACCCCCCACAACCTTTAGGTGAATGCTAGAAGATTGAATTTTCGGAAAGGTGGGGGATCTGCATAGATGTTTGGGAAATGCTGAGATGTTTACATGAATTTTCTAGAGAGTAGAATTTCGCAGAAGAGTAATTGGTAAATTGTACGACGAATACATATATTTTTCAAGATGGAATTCTGGGAAGTAAAATGGAAATAGAGTTTTCGTAATCTGTTCGATAATCTCATGAACGGTAAAAATGTGAAATTTATTAGAATATTGAAGATTTTTGAAAGGATAAATTAGAAAAAAGGTTATCCACTTATGGATTCAATTTTGCGAAAGAGCGTGATTTGTGTTTTGAAATCTAATATACTTTTTACTTTGGGATATTTTTGGAAAAAGTAATATGCTCGAAATTTTCATTTCTCGAAAAACAATAGTAATTTTATTCGGAGGAAAAGTGAGATTTTTTTTTTTTTTTTTTTTTTTTTTTTTTTTACTTTAAACGGGCAAAACCAGAAAATAAAAATTATTAAATAAAAATTCCGTCAAAGACAGAATTTAATTTAGTACAGAGGACTATTAATTTCAGTCTGTAAATTTTTTCATTTTTAATTATAATTTTTTTTTTATCTCATTTTTTGACCATGAAACTGGGCCAGGTACTTTCTAAAATGACTGAAATGAATTAAAACGAAGTGTTGCCACCTAAATTTCACACTTCAGTTAATTTAAAAAAATCTTATTGCCGTGTCGAAAACTGTTTGCACCCCTGAATTCAGAAAAATCGTCCCTTTCATTTGGTACCGAATTTGTAACGATAGGACTGATATTTCTAATTTATTTTGGTGTTACACAAATTTAGCGACGAAGATTTTACCCAAATTGAAACTAATAGTCCTCCTAGTCCTAAAAAATATATGTCATCGCTTAAAAAAAGAAAAAATAAATAAATAAATAAATAAATAAAAACTAGATATTATTTTTTATTCTAAATTGTGTTAAAATTACTATTCCATTGAGATTTTAAAATTACATCAAATTGTACGAAATGTTGCTATCTTTTGATATAATTGATTTATTTTCATTGTAAATAAATAAATAATAATAATAATAATAATAATAATAGATCTGTCCATATAAGCAATATTTTATATTACTAACACGTTGTGTAATTGTTTCTTGAAATATTTCCTCAATTTTAAATTGTATGGCAAATATTGTAACAGAATCCATTTTATTATATCACCTTGTTGCAGTTTTTTTTTTTTTTAATTTAGTGCGTGAAGCATGTGTGCGGGTGTGAGTGCACGCAAAGTTATAAAGTGACGTTGCATTCTCATCCCCCCCCCCCTTCTCGATTTCTTTTTTTTTTTTTTTTTTCATTGAATTTATTATGAAAAATTATAAATCTTTACATTAAAGCCTTTTAATACGTTTTATTATTAAATAAATTTGTTTTTAAGACTTAAACTGTAAAAAAAGAATATGATCTCTCTCTCTCTCTCTCTCCAGATAGAATAAAAATAAATAAATAAATGCTTGCATGCATGCATGTACGTATATTTATGAAAACCATTTAAAATCATATATCATATAGCAAAAATAGGAAATATAGAAGGCTAAAATTTTACCAATAATAGAGCAGAATACACGAAACATAACCTAGAATAACTGAATCGACAAAGATAATAAAATTCCAGTAAGAGTTGAAACGTAACAATTAATGTGAAGATATTATCACTCGAATAAAAATTTACATCAAGTAAAATTAGAATTCAAAAGATACAATGAAAATAAATAAATAAATAAATAAAATATACCCTTCTCATCAGCGGACATCAAGATAATGTTTGCAAGAAATAGGTGTGAAACCGTATGCCCAGATATACACAACAAAATTTTAACAAAATAAACAAATATAAATTATTTAGATAGGAACAAGTATAAATAAATAAATAAATAAATAATAATCTATTTAATATTTCTCTAACGTGGTCCAGTTACGATTATTATTTTTTTTTAGAAACGATACGATAATGACTTAATAAAATACGTGAGGATAAAAAATAATACATAAGCAATATTTAAGCACGCGGTCTCAGTTCAGTGATCTAATAAAAAAAAAATATGGCATTTGTCTGATGAGATCATTTTATAGAAAAATGTATTTTTAAAAGTTGCATCTTTGCAATCTTTGCCAGTGTCATTTTAAATCTAGCACTATTTTAATGATATAAGCACCATATGAACTTTTGTCATAAATTGACTAAAAAACGCAATAATCAAAATAGGTATTAAGTTTTTTTAAACAAAATGTTATGCCAAAATAAATAATTTAATTAATAAAAATTGCTTCGCCAACATGGTGACAAAAATTAAACAGTCGCCATGGGGGTCCTATACTAAATCTACCCTGCCTCGCGAAATATGAAAAATGGGTCATCAAACACGAATTTTATTTTTAAGCCTTTCATTGAATGATATTGGCTTTATTATCACTCGCGTTTCATCTCACAATATTAATTTGTTTCTAATATAATTTGGCTGCTGATGAATTAAAACTAAAATTGAGTGGAAAAAAATGGCCTAAGATTTATGAGTTTCAAATTTTAAAGATAAATAAGAAAAGAAATAAAGTGGGAAAATTTCGCACGAGTTTACTAGTAATAATAATAATTATAACAGAACCTTTGTATCATGTATTATATAGACAGTAAATGGATATATATATATATATATATATATATATATATATATATATATATATATATATATATATATATATCAATATTATGTTACTCAACAAATACTTTTACTGCCATTTGCTTTACTTCTTGAAAAATTACATCAATTTTAAAGTATAATTCCTTTCTTTTTTGTTTTTTCCACATCGTTGTTTTTTTAACCCTCGGATCAGAATATTTGCTGTTTCAGGGCATACCGATAACCCTACATTTTTTTTTTTTTTTTTTCCCTATCTCTCTCTCTCTCTCCTTTGTATTAAACAGCGACATAAAGCTACTTTACAGTTTTTTTTTTTTTTTTTTTTTTTTTCACCTTCTCAAATGTTTTAATTTTCTTTGGGGCTGCAATTGTAAATTTTTCTACTGATTCTTAATTTGCATTCTTAAATGGGTGAGAAGGGTAGAAACTCTCCCCTCCCAGCAATAACGTTTCTTTTTGCCAAACTAGTTTTTTTTCCCTTTCTCTTTTTTTCCCCCCTCTTTTGGGTTCCCAATAAAATTATTCTCCCCGCCTCAAGAAGTGGTATTTTTTGCCCTTTTTCCCGTCGGCAATGAAAATTTCTGAATTAAAAAGTAGAAGTACAATGATCCTAATTTGTGAAAATTCATGCTTTGATAGTGGAATGTTGCTTGAATTAGTATTTTTTTCCCTTGCGTAATGTTTTTCAATAAACATGATTATACATTACCTGTCTTCTGTTAATGTATTGGTAAAGTCTATATATGAAATAAATATTTTCGCCTGTAAATATAAAGTTATATATATATATATATATATATTAATGTGAATTAAATGTGTAAGATAATGTTGTTTATGAATAGTTCTATAATTTTAGCTAAAAATAAATAAATATGACTTACTTTACCATGTAAGGACTGCCACGCTATTGGCACTTTTTGGTGAACCGATCCATAAATACGACGAGACCAAACCATTTGAAATGCTCTTATCTTCCGTAGTCTATACAGGGTGACAAGAAATAACTTGGACACACATGATACATTATAACTTTAATGCTAATGAAAATATTACGCCCAAACTTCAATAAATATGAATACATTATTTTGTCTATTATATTTAGAAATTTTCAAGGTGGCTACCTTTAGCCTTAATACAGAGCTTTAAACGTGTCGCATAATTTTCGGCTATGGGCCCGCAACTCACTTACTGATATTTTATCCCATTCTTTGCATAAGAATTCCTTTAGGGATGCCAAAGTTTTATGAGTTTTAGCACTGACCCTTGTCTCCAAGATGGGCCAAACAGAATAATCCATCGGGTTCAAATCTGGGGAATACGATAGCCTACCTTGAGCTCCAATGAAGTCAGGAAAATTTGTCTTGCACCAATCTTGAGTGCCTTTAGCTCTGTGTGCAGGTCTGGAATCCTGTTGGAAGGTCCGTCTTTTGTTTCCAAAGAACTTTTGCGACCAAGGTAAGACAGCATCTTCCAAAATGAGTTTGCGATAGTGGTAGTTACAGATATTTGGTTTGAAACTTCGACCAAGTTATTTCTTGTCAAATTTAATTTTGGAACTGCTTTTTTTTTTTTTTTTTTTTTTTTTTTTTTTTTTTTTAACTGGATGTTGCCGGACCTGCTACTTTATTCAAAATGGTCGACCGCAACATGTTGACGAGGGTTTCATTATTATTATTATTATTATTTTAGAATAACTCTTTCTCCGTATCCATTCAAAATTTTAAATACATGCGAGAAAAACAATTAAAATCAAATGAAACTCACAAACCATTTCCTTTTCGTGTAAATGAAGTAACAATGCGAGTTTTAGACCACGATAATAGTTATTAGGCGACAGTATTTTGCTTCTCAGCAGAATTAAAATTACAAGATTATAATTTTCATAAAATTACAGAATTTTTACTTCTTCTTCTTTTTTAACACTTTCCAACATGGTTGAAAAGTGTTTATGACTTCGGTTTGTCTGTCTGTCTGTCTGTCCGTCCGTCCGTCTGTCTGTCTGTCTGTCTGTCCGCACTATAACTCCCGTAAATATTTATGGAATTTCTTGAAACTGATATATGTTATTTAAGTTCACTATCGGACGGCCCCTATTGAAAATGGAGTTTATACCTCTACTGGTTTGTGTACAGGGACACCCGAAAATATTTCAAAGCATTGTGTTCTATGAGAGGTATTTCTATAAACCATATTTTCATACCTTTACTCTAGACATATCTTAATGAAATTGAAATATGTTATTCAAGTTCATTATTGCACGTTCCCTATTGAAAATGGAGTTTGTACCTTTACTGGTTTGTGTACAGGGATACCCGAAAGTATTTCAAAGCATTGCGTTCTATGAGAGGTATTTCTATAAATCATATTTTAATACCTTCACTGTAGACATATCTTAATGAAATTGAAATATGTTATTCAAGTTCACTATTGGATGTTTCCTGTATAAAATGGAGGGAATACCACCATCGGGTTATACACAGGGACACTCAAAAGTATTCCAAAGCATTGCGTTCTATGAGAGATATTTCTATAAATCAAATTTTAATAACTTTATTTTCCACAAATTTTAAGGAATTGAAATATGTTATTTATATGCACAAAAGAATGCTTTGCATACAATATAGCATGTTTAGCATTATATTTACAGGGTGGCACAAAAATATCCAGATAAATTAAGAGCTATTAATAAAAAAATTGCTAGATATGTACTTTCGTTTACGTTAAGCGTTTTTAACACTTTCTAATATTTTTAACATTTTCCAACAAGGTTGAAAAGTATTTATGACTTCGGTTTGTCTGTCCGTCTGCCTGTCCGCGCTCTAACTTCCGTAAATATTTATGGAATTTCTTGAAACTGATATATGTTATTCAAGTTCACTATCGGACGTTCCCTATTGAAAATAGAGTTTATGCCTCTACTAGTTTGTGTACAGGGACACCCGAAAGTATTTCAAAGCATTGTGGAGAGGTATTTCTATAAACCATATTTTCATACCTTTAGTGTAGACATATCTGAATGAAATTGAAATATGTTATTCAAGTTCACTATTGGATGTTTCCTGTTTAAAATGGAGGAATTACCACCATCGGTTTATGTACAGGGATACTCAAAATTATTCCAAAGCATTGCGTTCTATGAGAGATATTTCTATAAATCAAATTTTAATAACTTTACTTTCCACGAAGTTTTTGGAAATTGAAGTATGTTATTTATATGCACAAAAGAGTGCTTTGCACAGAATATAGCATGATTAGTATTAGATTTACAGGGTGGCACAAAAATATCCAGTTACATTAAGAGCTATTAATAAACAATAATATAAGAAGATTGCTAGAATTGTACTTTCGTTTACGTTAAGCGTTTTTAACACTTTCTAACATTTTTTAAGTGTGAATATGATTTCAGTTTTGTGTATCTGCCTGTCCGTCTGTCTGTCTGCCTGTCTGTCTGTCCGAGCTCTAACTCCCGTAAATATTTATGAAATTTCTTGAAACTGATATATGTTATTCAAGTTTACGATCTGATGTTCCCTATTGAAAATGGAGTTTGTACCTCTACTGGTTTGTGTACAGGTACACCCGAAAGTATTTCAAAGCATTATGTCCTATGAGAGGTATTTCGATAAACCATATTTTCTTACCTTTACTGTAGACATATCTCAATTAAATTGAAATATGTTATTCAGATTCCCTATTGGATGTTTCCTGTATAAAATGGAGGAAATACCACTTCTGATTTATGTACAGGGACACTTAAAAGTATTCCAAAGCATTGCGTTCTATGAGAGTTATTTCAATAAATCAAATTTTAATATCTTTACTTTCTACGAAGTTTTAGGAAATTGAAATATATCATTTATATGCACAAAAGAATGCTTTGAATAGAATATAGCATGGTTATCATTAGATTTACAGGGTGACACAAAAATATTCAGTTATATTAAGAGCTATTAATAAAAAATTGCTAGAATTGTACTCTCGTTTACTTTACGCGTTTTTGAAACTTTCTATCATTTTTTTAGTGTGAATATAATTTCAATCTCTGTATCTGTCTGACTGTTCTTCTTTCCGTCTGTCTGTCTCTCTGTCTGTTTTACTGCGCTCTAATTCCCGTAAATATTCATGGAATTTCTTTAAACCGATATATTTTATTCAAGTTGGCTATCGGATGTTCCCTATTGAAAATGGAGTGAATACCTATTCTGGTTTGTGTACAGGGACACCCAAAAGTATTCGAAAGCATTGTGTTCTATGGGAGGAGTTTCTATAAACCATATTTTAATACCTTTAATGTATAGAAACTTCAATGGAACTTTAACATGTCATTCAATTCTCTATCGCATGTTTCCTATGTAAAGTAGAGTACATTTTTAACTGGTTTGTGTACAGGGGCACTTGAAAGTATTCGAAAGCATTGTGTTGTATGAGAGTTATTTTTATAAACCAAATTTTAATAATTTTATTCTCCACAGCAATTGAAAAAAATTATTCGTATGCACAAAAGAGTGCCTTCTATGTAATATAGTATGGTTAGCATTAGATTTACAGGGCCACACAAAAATAATCAGTTACATTAAGAGCTATAAATAAAAATTTGCTGGAATTGCACTTTTGTTTACATGAGCGTTTTAAAACTTTCTTATAATTTTAGTGGGAATATGATTTCAATTTGTGCATCTGTCTGTCCGATTGTCCACCTTTCTATCTGTTTGTCTTCGGCTCCTATCATCCGTGAATATTTTGAGAATTTTTAAAAAATGATACACGCAAGTTCCCTATGGAATGTTCCCTATTTAAAATGCCATTAATATGTCCTGTACAACTAGTTTGTTTACAAAGACAACAACAATAACAAAAAAAAAAAAAAAAAAAAAAAAAAGCCAATTATTACGTTTTAGGACAGAATTTTTTAAAAGTTATATTTAAAAAACTTTCTACTAAGCGAGATACTAGGCCACTAATACTAGGCGAGTCGTATTAATCCTGGACGACAGGACCCATGCCCCAGCCTGCCCGATTCCCGCTCTTCGATGTCTTTTTCTAGTCAATTTTGCTATTTAAAAACTTCCTGTGTGAGCCTGTTTTTTTTTTTTTTTTTTTTTTTTTTTTTAACACACTTGACATTGTGAGTTTTTTTGCTTTTCTTCCCGTGCTATTTCTATGGGTTTTTAGCTTTTTCCCCCCCTCTTCTTCTACGTTCTAAAGTGGCGGTGGTACATCCCACCGCCACTGTAGAATGTAGGAAAAGAGGGGGGGGGGGAAGCTAAAAACCCATAGAAATAGCATGGGAAGAAAAGCAAAAAAATTCACAATGTCAAGTGTGTTAAAAAAAAAAAAAAAAAAAAAAAAAAAAACAGGCTCGCACCGAAAGTAATAAAAGAGCAAAACTGACTAGAAAAAGACATTGAACAGCGGGAACGGGCGGGCTGGGGCATGGGTCCTATCGTCCAGGGTTAATACGTCTCGCCAATTTTAAAACTACTTTTTTTCTAGGAAAGCTTTTCGTTATTTACTAGATCATGTTGTTTATTTACGTACATCTATGAATACGTGTATTTTTTATGAGTACATACTATAAAAATTGTATTTGGAAAAATTAATTCGACAGTTTTTTTTTTTTTTTTTTTTTCTTTAGACCATTAGTGTTTCGATACCGGTCTCTTCACAATGACTATCAATTGGGAAGATTTTTTTTTCTTTTTTTCTTCTTTAGACCATTAGTATTTAGATACCGGTCTCTTCACAATGACTATCAATTGAAAAGTTTTTTTTTTTTTTTTTTTTCCTTTAGACCATTAGTGTTTAGATACCGGTCTCTTAACAATGACTATCAATTGGGAAGATTTTTTTTTTTTTTTTTTTTTTTTTTCTTTAGACCATTAGTGTTTAGATACCAGTCTGTTCACAATGACTATCAATTGGGAAGATTTTTTTTTTCTTTAGACCATTAGTGTTTAGATACCGGTCTCTTCACAATGACTATCAATTGGGAAGATTTTTTTTTGTTTTCTTTAGACCATTAGTGTTTAGATACCGGTCTCTTCACAATGACTATCAATTGGGAAGATTTTTTTTTTTTTTTTTTGGTTAGGAAAATTATAAACATGCATATCAATGCAATAATATACTTTTTTTTTTTTTTCCTTAAATGAATATTTGATTACAAACGAATACAGTTATTATTTTTTATTAAATTAATTTGTTATTAAAATTTTTATAATAATTTTGAAACTTATCATTAAATCGTTAATTATTATAACATTACCTATGCAATTTCTTTTCTTTTTTTTTACTTTCTTTTACCGATGTGGTAGAGAACGTATTGCATTAGTGTTAAGTTTTCAAAATTGAGTTTTTGTTGTAATTACACGTTTAGAAATACCCTGAAACTTAAAATCAATTTTTGAGTCTTTCGTTTCTATGTGTGTGTGTGTGCGCGCGTGTGTATAATAATATATTTTTTAAATTTATAGGTCACTCTTAGCCTGATTTGTTTAATATCTTAAGTTTATTGGGGGGGGGGGGATACAGTTAAAATAAATATAATAAATCACGTTTATTTAACATTTATACAATAATAAGATTAAATCTCTTCGTTATTAAAAAGTACATTACTTGCACTTAAAATTTATATCTAATATTAATTAAATATTTAAATAAAAATTTAAAATAATTAAAGACAAAAACCTCTGATGATTGATTGTATTTTACATCTTGTTCCTGTATTCATTTCTATATATAGATGCTCAAATAATAATAATAAATAAATAAATAAAATCCAATTTTTCAGAAAGCCAAGGAGATTTGTTAATATGCAAATTATTCCAAAAATTAATTTTGAACTTCATTATTTTTCGCCACAAGAAGCCTGTCTTATTTTTTATCTCATTATTTTTATTTAAGGAAGAAATTAAGAAAGAATTACAATAATTAAAACATCGTGATTTTGATAATAGGACTAATTTGGAAACAAACATATTAAAATCAATTATTTTTCAAACGAAAACAAAACAATAAAAAAAGTATATTACTTCATTTGCAAGATGTAATTTATGTGATAAAATGAAATGAATTAATAATACAGCTTGAAAACTCCAGATAAATTAAGTTATTTAGTATGTTAAATATGCGTTAATTTTTAAAAAGCACATAATTAATTTATCTTTTGAAAAAAAAAAAAAGTGAATTGAATTTAATATGACAGGAGGTTTTTTTTTCATCCGCTCAATTTTTTTTTTTTTTCCTTTTCTTTTAAGAATGAAAATACATCCACTCATTCGAATAAATTTAACAAACTAGTCAAAATTTTTCACCTTAACTTTTTCGTTTGTCTGTACTTGTATTTTACGAAAATAATGAGGCTGTTACAAATCAAATATTATCTGATTTATAATTTAACTGAGTTAGATTATTATTTTTTCACTTCATTTACATTCGTTATCAACAGGATTATTAATCAGGTTCTATTTTAACTCCCATGGAATCAGCATAATTGTCAGACAACCCCCTCCCCCCTCCTAGAATAGCGAATATATATTCATTAGGGAAAAAAATTAATATCTGCGTTCCCTCCTTCAATTCTGAGAAAATAAAAGCTCCCTTTTTTTTTAATTGTTATTATTATTATCACAATTCTCTCCTTTTCAAAAAAAAAATTTTCAAAAAAAGTTGTAAAAAATTAAAGTCCTTAAAAATTTTTCGATTCTGGTATTCCAAATAATAAAAAAAGAAAAAAAAAATTAAATTAGGGAAAAAAGGGGGGTAAAAAGTAAAGACACTCAAGGGGGGAGGGGGGAATTAAGTTACATCCTCAAACTAGACTTAAAATACGAAAAAATTAAAAAAGGAAAAATTCATATAAAAAAAATTCGGATGAAAAAAAAAAAAACTCTAGTTTGAAAGGCAAAAATAATTGAAGCAATGCATGCAGTTCTAAAAAGAGATTTCCAAATCTTTACGCGCCGTGCTACAGCTACAACAACTGAGTAAATTTGTCTCCATGCCTCACTGAACTTATCAAATTGTTCCTAATTAAGTATGCAAATGAATTAATTCAGTTTAATTTTGTAAATGCGTTGAAAATATTTCTCCTTGTAAACCGCGCCTCGTCAAACATCATGGTAGAGTGCGAGGGGGGTAAGGGAGAAATGAAATGAAATAAAAAAAAAAACGGGTAAAATAAAAATAGTGAAAAACAAATGTGGAAAAGAATGTATTTGAATATTCATAGTTTATAAATCTAATTATAGGACATAAAGAAATTATACCGTCCGCAAGGATCAATATAGAGTAGTACCCGCTAAAAAACTCCAACCAAACGAGTTAATAATAATATATACACAGAAAAAAAAAATATCCTTAAATTGAATATGTTTGGGACGTTTTATGAAATTATGTTCAACGACAAATTATTAATTTATGTTTTTTTTTTTTTTCCCTGCGCTTAACTTCATCATTTTTTTTTTTTTTTTTCTTTTTTTCTTTTTCTTTCCAAAGAAATATTCTTAAAAAAAAAATTGTAAAAAAAGATAATAAAAAGGATAAAAGAAAGGAAAAGAAAGAAAACCTACTAATATACGCAGGCCTGGTTTTTGACAAAGAACATGTGTTATATTTTTTTGAGGAACAAGTAAAAGACAGTTTATAGAATGTCGAAATTTCATTTGAATTTTTTTCCCCTTATTTTTTAGTCATGTTAAAAGTTAAAAACCTGTCTATCTTTGTGACAGTTGTAGTACACAAATTAATTAAGAATAATAATATTATTTCGCAGTGGAAAAAAAAATAATTATAATAACCATTTTTTATGAGAGCTTAGTAAAAAAAAAAAAGCATGAATGTATTTTAATACAATAAGGAGAATTAACGAAATAAAATTCGTCATGTATGAAACGTATATAGAACAAATATTTTTCGAAATCTTTTGACTTTAAGTCTTATATGATAATGTTTTTGTATTGTTTAAACGAACTGAATCAAAAACATTTTGATTCAGTTGTATTTTAAGAGAATGGTGAGCTTTATAAATCTATTTTGTAAATTAATGTCTAACAGTTATTAAATTTTGCATACATATGTATTGAAATAGTATGTTAAAAGGTTTCGAAAACTATTTTTTTTTTTTTTTTTTTTTTTTTTTTTTAAGCAAATTTCAAAACCTAATTTTGTTTGAAATTTTTTAAATACCCCTTGCTAACTACTTTTTATTTTTCCCCTCAATTTTACATTACTGCAGTTGAACTAAAGTTATTCTAAACATATTTAGATTACTTTAGGATTGACTAATAAATTAATATATATATATATATATATATGAGTACTATTCACACAGAATAGAGAATGTGAAATAATCGTTGCTAATACTATTTTTGCCATTAAATCAGGCTCTCTGAATAATCGGGCATCCTTTGCTGTATTTTCCCGAAAAGCTGATATTTAATTTCTAACTTATAAAAGGTTTCTATGCATGTGTGCAAGTTTAGCTCTATAAAAGTAAGCCGTCATTGTCTAAAATGAAACCTTAATTGCAATTTTATTTTTCAAAATTACATTTTTCACAGTTTCACAAATAGAGGATCCTAATCGAAAAGTTCGGAAGAACTTTATTTTCACACAAAATTTAGATTCACAAAATTACGTGTAGAACTTTTCAAAATTTCACAAACACAAGATCCTGACTGAAAAGTCTGGACAGACCTGTGCTATGTATATTAACCCTTTCAGTCGCAGTGTTCCCGCTGATGGAACACCTAATTTTAATTCTCAAGTGCAAAAACTCATCCCGGAAATTTTTTAGCAAAAATTTACATTTATAATATAGCAGAAAAGGCCCTTTTTTTAACGTGAAAATTTAAAATTTCTTCTATTTTAATTATGTTCGTAAATTCCGGTGGCAGTATAATTTAAATGATCCGAATTACCTTGTGCCGCAAAGGGTTAAAATACTCCGGAATAAATTGAAATGTTGGGATCTATGCAACTTTTACGAGTTTTTGTTGTCGATAATGTTTACTTATAAAGTGATTTATTTATTAAATTAAATATTATTTGAATTCAATAAGGTTTACTTGCGGATGTTTCAAACCGAAAATTTCTCGAAAAGGAACAATGCTAATTTTTTATTTTTTAAATATTTATGATCAGCTATGTGTCTAAAAGCCATTTTTAAAATTTGTTAGTAATTTTTAAAATAAATTAAGTAGTGAACCTTAAAGGGTTAATAAATACTTTTTTTTTTTTTTTAATTTTGATGAATTATCCCATCAACATGAAAGAAAATGATCAAATGCGTAATAAAGAGAGCAATTATAAGAAATTTTCAAACATTTATTAATTGAATAAAAGTATTAAAAGAGTGCATTGTCATCGTGTTCTGAGCTATTCAAAAAGTTTCAAATGTCTAGCTAGTGTATAATTTTTTTAAAGTGATAATGTGACGTCAATTTTTTTTAGATGCATAATTTAATTTTTTACAGTTTTTTATTGTTCACGTTTAAATAAATGTATTTATTTTCCTGTCGGAAAAAAAAAAAAAAAAAAAAAAAAAAAATGAACTCGTAAATTTATTTGGCAACAATTAAATTATAAGTAAAACTTAAATGGCTAATTTTAAAGCTATTATGAGGTTATTATTTTCACATTTTATTAATTAATTAAAAGAAGACTTTTATTAATTGAATAAAAGTATTAAAAGAATGCATTGTCATCGTGTTCTGAGCTATTCTGAAAGTTTTAAATGTCTAGCTAATATGGAAGTTCAAAATCGTTAAATCGATTGCAAGATTTGTACTGGACAAACAAACAAGAAAGCGAGTTAATAAAAACTTGGTAAAAATATCTCTCATAAATCGTAATGTACCTGAATTATTTTGTGTTTCTGTACAGAAATGAGTTGTGCTCTTTATACCATAATAATAAACGTGACATTTGTGAGCGTGCATAATATATATTTCAATGTCAGGTTATTCTAATACTATTTACGAAAATGAAAGCGCAAATATACAGGAGGACGAACCGAAGTCAAACTTTTTTCAACTTAATAAATAAAATATTTTGTATATAACACCATAAATTGGAAAAAAAAAAAAAAAAAAAAAAACCTTTCAGCAATACTTTTTGGTCAAAATAAAAGTACGTACGTCCGTCAGACGAACAAAGTAAATACAAGTGAAACAGTTACGGTGGTAAGCAACTTTATAGAAAAGTATTAATGCTTAAAGTGTTAAATATAGGTAGAAATAGGTGATCAGTAACATAAATAATAAAAAAAATATTTATATCACTATGTTTAACCTAATTAGGGGCAATTTTGTTCAGAGGCTACCCGTAATTTCAGGGTTTATAATTCAATCCATCCGTATTTTCATATTTAAAAAAAAAAAAAAATTGTTTTTATTTGACATTTATTTATTATCCAGATGATATGCGTACAAATTGTATATTTTTAATAACTGGCTTATGCAGAATATAAAAAATTGAGGGCTTCTGGTCTAAATCTTTATTTATCCGTATAATAGTGTAGAAGATAACCATTAATTTATGTTAATTATTTATATAAAAAATTATAATTAATTTAAAACACCCAAATAAATTTTATTATTACTAAAGCAATTTTATTTATTTAAATTTATTTATTTATACGTTTTAATTAAATTTTTGCCTGCCCTAACTCTCTAAAGAGTGTTTCCAAGTTTAGGAACTCTTTTATTAAACTATCATCTATAATTTTGTGGAGTGATATTTGATATATATAATGGACGAATGACCTTCGAAGATATTAGGCAATCGTTACAGTTAAAATTTAGTGGTGTATATTGAATTAAAAAAACCCTATATTTGGCAGAGGAGTGAAATTAAATAGGCTCGCAAAGGGTTAAAGGAAAAATCGCTTTCAGTGATAGCACAATTTTCTTTAATCCCTTTGGTAGTCGCTAGTTGGTCGATTCGCCACCCATCCTTTCAGTGTTTATTCAACAGCCACCAAAATGTTTTAGAAGTGGCATTTGATTTACATAATAGGCGAATCCACTGCAATAATCGTTGATTATGTATATCAAATGGCATTTCTAAAATTTTTTGGTGGCTGTTGAATAAACACTGAAGGAATTGGCGGCGAATCGACCAACTAGCGACTCCTAACGGGTTAAAATCATTGAAAAGTCTACTTTTATAACTTATTAAATCAATGCTGCACACACACACACACACACACACATGTATATTTCTTTTTTCTTTTGAATTTTACATTTAATTGCAATTACAATTATTACTATTTTCTCTACTCTTGAGTCATTTCGATGTAATGCGTGCACTTTTTACAGAATAAGATAAGATCTTATTAAGTTTTACTTTACACGTGTTTATTATTTCTACTTTTATTTCTGCTTTTACTTTATTTTCATCACTTTCTTATTTTATAAATCTTGGAAAAAAAGAAAACTTTTTATAAGTACAAATCAGTAATTGAGAATTTTTCTAAACACCTCTAAAGAAGAAACCTTTAAAAAGCTTCGCAAGGATTACGGTAAGTTGTTTCATTAGCGCATTCTTCCATTAAAGTCTTTTAAAAGGAAGAGAGAGAAAGAAAAAAAAGTTTTTGGAGAAGAGTGATGTTTTATAATTTGATTAGGATCACCTATTATGATAGGATTTATATTTTTACAGGTATTTCTGTCCGCGCAGATTTTTCTTAATGCTATTTAAATTATGATAGTAAAAATATCCTGATTTTTCATTAGGTATTATAGGCCCAGACCTAGGGCGCACCAAATTTTTAAGAGTATACTTTTATTTTAAAAGGTTTTTTTTTTTTGTTTTTTTTGTTTTTTTCATTTGAAGATATTGTTTTTCTTTAAATGTAATTTTTCATTAATATCATTTTATTATTATTATTATTTATTTTGCATCCATTTAAATTTTTTAATACAATTTGAAAGTTGCAATATTGCAAATTGATGACAAGATGGCACCATAACAATGTTCTCTTTCAGCGAATTGCAATTTCCCCCACAATGGCCCTTTTTTCCCCCTTTAAGGATGAGTGGAATTGTATTTTGGTTCGGTAAAAATACGTCGCCATTTTTCTTTTCTCTCTCTCTTTTTTTTTTTTAAATGTGTGTTTAGACCTCTTTTAATAAAGCAAATGTCCGACAGCATCCAGTTGGATGGCGGTGGGAGCTTTAAATTTAATTTCTATTTAGAACAGAATTTTTTTTTAAATTAAATTAAATTTATTTATTTAGTCATTGACGGGGAGGGGACACCTTTTTGCAATTAGACGGAGTAGAGTCTGCAGTCCAAAATTTTCGAAACCGAACCTTGATAATAATTTTGTCATTGCCTGAAGACAGACTTAAATCTTTCAAACTAACATTCGCTTAATTCCGGTCAGTGCTCCTAAACTTTTCAGTGTTGATTTCCTATCAGTTTCTAAATATCAATTTGGAAATATGCAAATTATTTAAGAGTACGATAGCTAGATATTTCTTAATTTCTTGGTTATTAACATTAGAAATATTGGAAACGCAGCAGACCGGAAATGTTGAGTTATAAAATGAGTTTAGCCCAACGAGCACCCTGTAATACATTTCCATTGATCGCTTTTAATAAACTACACTCCTTTACTAATGGGCGATTACGTTTCTGAGCCATTCCCCGTAAATTCATATCTCCGTCGCGTCTATTCTAATTACCGAATACGTAATCTAACGACAGACACCCCCTATCCGTTACTGGCGATTGAATTTTATTGGACAGATAAACTGAGCGGCGGGAAACTGCCCACATCCCGGGGCGAATTAGAATTTAAATCAGGATATGTTCAACTACCACCCGAATCGAACGCTGTGATCAATTTTTATTCCCGCACAATTTGTTACTCACTGTAAAACTCATAAATCCATCAAAACGGGCGCCCGGCAGTCGTTGTATACAGCGACATCTGTCGGCGTGCGGTGGAAAATGCAACTGTCTGCGGGTTTCGTTGCCGCTTGTTGAGCTGAGTGAGAAAAAGCTGGGGACGTAAAAGGAGAGAGCGTCGCTCGCTTTTCAATGGGAAATAAATTTCGCGGAAAAGAGAAGAGAAACCATTTTAGTGCTAATACTTAAAGAGTAATGATTTCTCGTTTGTTGTAATATTCATTTGAGGGACTGGAAAAAGGGAAGAATTTAGTCAGAGGTTGAATTATTCTTTGATTTTTGGAGTGCGTTCGATAAGAGGTGTCGGGCGATGGCAGTTTTTTAAGAGCTTTTTTTTTTTTTTTTTCGTTTGAAAAGTTAAAAGTGCGTCGGTTATTCCATTTAATGTGCACGATATCTGAAAGTCTTTATTAGTACGAGTGTTTCACCATTATAAAATTTATTAATGGGAAAAAAGATGGTTTTCTTTGATAGCTGATTTAAATGGTGTCATATTTTTCTTTTTTCTTTTCCTTATAATTTTTAAGTTTAGTCTTCATTCAATCAAACCACTTCAATTTGTGAAATGATTGAAAATCTTTTGTTTCATTTATTGAACCGTGGGATTAGAATGGAATATTTTTATCTTTGAAGCCGGATATTTCCTTTGAAGATTTTCCTATTTAAAATACGATAAAGGGGAAATTGTTTAATTCTTTTACATTGTGTCTTCACATTATAATGTAATGAATTAATTCGAAGAGTAAATTAAAGAGATACGAGAAACTATAAAACATGCGGTTTTCGGATGCGTTTGATAGGCATGGACAACGTGAAAACATTTTGCAGATTTAAAAGTTTATTTATTTCAAAGTCAAGAAAGAAAAAAAAATAATTATAATTTTATGCTATGTCTAACTCTTTTACAAATGTAAATGTTTTGTAGTAGAAGTTAAAAAAAAAAAAAAAAAAAAAAAAAAAAGTATAAGAAATGAATGATGATTTTACATAATTTCTTCTTTGACAATTTTCATTTAATTATTACTATTATTTATTTATTTATTTATTTATTTTTCCTTTACGAATTGTCAAGAATGTAAAAATATGTATTTAGTTAAAAAAAAAAAAAAAAAAACTGAAATTTTTAAATTAAAGATAATAAATATTAGGTCAACCCGAAAGTTCTGTTCTTTTAAATTAAGAAATGACACCGGATCTTCTTTTTTTTTTTTTTTTTTTTTTTTTAAATAATATTTATATAGTACTTTACTAATTATCATCTTAAAATATAACAAAGAATATCTTAACTATTATTAAAAATAAAGGATGAGGGTCCATAAGAGGGTTTTTCGGCCCTAGGGAATTTCAAGTTCCAATTTTATTATATTAATGGTTAGACCACTATAAATAAGAAATTATGCGAATTAGCTCCAAACGTTCAGTATAACTGATATGAAATATGATATAACAGTATAGACCCTCACGGTCATTGTTGCATGATGTTAAATATAAACTCTGCGTGTGGGCATTGTGGTAGATTCAGGAACTTAGAAGGTATTACTTGAATTGCAACTTTAGTTAAAATTCAAACTTATTTATTATTTTAGTGAAACTAAAAAAAAACTCTGGTTAAGTAACATAACAAAGTTTTAATAATAAGAAGGAATAGTACAAAACAATTCTATTTAACATCCTGTTCATACAGGACAATCAGAAAAACATGCATCACATATATATGTGATTCCTAACATGTGTAAAATGTACAGAGAAGTTCAGGAGAACGACTTCTCTCTACACAGGTCATTATCCAAGTCCCTAGCTTTTTTTTCTGATCTTTCAGTCCTCCAAAATTTTGATGAGATGCAAAGGTGGGGGGGGGGGGACTATTTTCCCACAAGTTGACTACAAATCAGAAAGTTTTTTGGTCACGTGCGATACATAACTCCACATTTAGTTTAATAGTTCATTGGTGTTTGCTTGGCGGCAAAATGTCTGGGTACAACCTTCGCCTGGGAGCGCAAGACGGCATTATCAAAGTGGAGCGTAAAATTGCGGTGTCTTTGCATCTGAGAGTGTGAAGCGATGCACGAAATGTCCGTTTTCATGATCTCGTAGACAGAGAAGCACCTCGGACCTCACACTGGCAGTTGAGTACAAAAGAAGAAAACCTTCACGATGTCAGAGCACATACTATGGATTTTTTATACTATCAAAATGCTAAGAACAGCAATTTTTTTAAAAGTTTTAATACGTTTGAAATTTGCTGAATAATGCAAAAAGCATCAAATATTACACAAAGCAGGAATTTCACTAGTTCACGATCAAAGTTCAATCGCTTGGAGCACAGTTTAAAAAGTACAATCGCTCAAAATAGCTCTCTGAACAACACCGACTACTCACTCTTTCAGAAGTCAACTTACTTCTTTTTATACCTTTTAGCAATGGGGTTTGGCAATATTTCTGTCTAAAATTCCAATGGTTTCTAGATCTCAGTTTCTAATCAAAGTAGAGCTTCGAAACTTCCGGAACCCTAAACCACCATTTTTTTACCAAATTTGGTCACCAAGTTGCCAAATTCGTCACCAAGTCTCCAACCTTACTGGAAGTGAATGGAAATTCCGTTTACTTTCACTTTGACGGTAGAACTACTGCAACAGGACAATTGATACAGGGACCGTGCAAACAATATGTATATATATATATATATATATATATATATATATACATGTTATGCATGTATACATCTATATGTTAGCGGATCTTAGTTTTGCTTCTTCTTGTTCTCTCTCTCTCTCTCTCTCTCTCTCTTTTTTTTTTTTTTCTTAATTATGTAAGTGATATTATTTTCTTTCTGTAAGTAAATAATATATATTCTAAGTGTTATTTTAACTTCCTATACATTTTTGGATTAAATATATTTCGCATTCCTGTTTATTTGGTTTTGTCCTAGTAAGTCAAATGGACATTGAAATCGGTAATTTTTTGGCTATATGCTTACTATAGGCTTTTAAATCTTTATGCTTATAGATTTACAGAAAATTACCTATTTTTGCATACAATATTTAATTAATGCCCCTGAAGACGTTTTAAGTACTGTATGCTTTCAATTTTTGGATTCTGATTTTTTTTTTTTTTTTTTTTTTTTTAATCAAATCTTCCATTTCTGCATGTGATATTTATTTATGAAAATATTGTATTAAGAGTGAAAATATTGTGAATAACTTTTCAGACATTGCACAAGATGAAATGATATGATGAAATGAATTGTATATATATACAAGGTGATTCCGAGGTCATTTTAAAACTTGGAGGGAAGGTAGAGAGCATCACAAGGATTCAGAATTGCACAGGAATCCATGTCCCCAAACGTCATTTCAACCCTTTAAGAACCGGGTGATTTTGCGTGGATATGGGCAAAATTCTCCAATGTTGCTTTTTTTTTTTTTTTTAAGAGTTTTTACATGCTAATGTAAAAACTCTTAAAATTCTAATGTAAAACTCTTAAACTATTTACATAAATAAATAAATTATGTTTTCAGCGATGTACTCGTATTTTATCGCAGTGTTTGCAATAATATGAACTTTGAGGATTTTTCGAACTAATGGAGCATGCATTTTTTTTAAATTTACACTGTAGGCAGAGTGCACAGTAGCCCAAAACATCCTGTTCTTAAAGGGTTAAAATGACGTTTGCGGACATGGGTTCTTATACAATTTTGAATCCTTGTGGTGTTCTCTACCTCCTGTCAGAGTTTGTCCCATGACCTGGGAATCACCCTGTATATATATATAAAGGGTGTAAGGTATTTTAAACGGAATGTTTTTTTGCTGAAAAACGCTCTACCAGTGGAGATCTACCCCAGGTAACAATCGTTAGCCTACCCATTCGTATTTTCAGTAGATTTCCCTAAAACACACGAATACAGACTCGGACACCTTAGAAAGACTCTCATGGAGGGAATCTCACTCGGAACTAGGTCACTAATATAGGTAATCGGCCTAAACCCTACTCTACATCTTCACTGAAAAACTTCTATTAGATTGAACCTTCACAGCTATTTATTTCTGTGAGAATATTCTAAAATGTCTGAATTATATTATTTATGCAAATATATTTACATAAGCTTACATCTGTGTAATACAATCATAAGTAAAAAAAAAAAAGGATATATATATATATATATATATATATATATCGTAATAAAATTTAACCTTAAAAATTAGCAATTAATAAATTCAAAACAAAACCAACACAACAAAAATAGAACTGAATTTAACTGACATAAAAATGTTGCGATACTGATTAAGACCCAATAAGAAACAAAAACAATTTAAATTACTTACGCCGACACGAATGATAATAATAAAAAAAGAACCATTAAACTTAATGTCAGAGAAAATAACTAAAGAACCACAGAAATAATAATTGGATAAAAATGCTTAAAATTAGAAGTAAAAACTCGTCAGGGGGCATGTACTTCATAAAGCTGTGAAAGCTGCATCGATTTTGTAAAACAATATAGCTAATCATAGCAATTTATATTGTTCCAGCCCCGATCAAGGCATATATATATATATATAGTATATATATATAAAGTGTGAAGTGTGAAATGAATTAAATGACAATATCAGAAAACGGCCGTAAAATGTTAGAATCATAAAAAGTCGTGAAATATTATGAAATATATATATATTAATTTGTCATTTACAATTTTTTTCACTCTTTTAGTGTTAATACTATGACTATTTCAAAGTGCGCAGTAAAACTTATATTTGACTATATAAATTAGTAGAGTTGGAAATATTATTGTAAAATTGTAAATGTGAATTCAAATAATTAATCATTTAGTTTTTAAGAACTCAATGTTTTCTTCGCGTATTTAATTATGGCATACATTTATTGTCTTACATGGTAATTTTATTCTTATTATTGTTATTATTATTAAATTGAACAAATTAAAAATAAATAAATAAAACAGAAAGCTAAAAACTCATCTAAATTAATTTGGTTAAGATTTAAGATTTTATTCCGATTTGTAACTTTTGTAAAATTACGTAATAATAAGTAAAAATGTAATTTTGTAGTTGTAAATGCTTTTCTTTTTGAGCTGAAATTAAGAAAGCTTTTGCAATACTGTAAAAGTAAGTGAAACGTTTAACTTTTTTTAATCTTAGATGTAACAATGCTATCGTTTTAGAAAAACTATCTTGCAATCTTCTATTTGCGCACATGCTAAAAAGTAAATATTGCGTTTAAACTCATGCAATCGTTGACTTATTTGCTATATCCTCTACAATAAGCAATGTTAGTGAAAACTGGGGTTAGTTGAAACTGTGATATTTTATTTTATTCATTTTTCTACTTTGACTTTTTTTCGCCTTATATTTGGAAAGTTTTGATAGAAATTAACGTAATAAGAAAGAGTTGATACTCCTTCCGAAAGTAGTTTAAACAAGAAATATACAATGATTTCTTCAAATCATATTACGTTTTACATTTCCCCTCAAAACGTCCCTTCTTATTTATTTACATATTATATAATATTACGTTGTTCAATAATATAATATTACATAAGGAAAAAGCACATTTTAACTTAAGTATTTAATTTTGCCAGGTTCAATGATAAAACCAGGAGCAATAATTTGCAATAATAAACAAAAATGTCATTTTTTTAAGTTTTCCTTACAAATAAATTTATTCGAATTTTAACCCTTAAAAAAAAAAAAAAATGAAATAATGACTACTATAATCACTATTTTTTATATAACTTTATAGATAAAAACAGACGTCGGATAGTCACTTTTTTGAATACTACTATTTTTTTTTTTTTTTTTTTTTTTTATAAAGCAGTTTCTGTATTATTCAATGGAAGTTAACTACTGCAAACGATTACTAAATTTTTGTATTTTTAAATAAAAGTAATACTGAAAAAAGTGACTTCGCCGAACTCTGTAAGAACTAAAAAAAAAAAAAAAAAAAAATTTACTTTGAAATCGTTCTGAATCTTGCTGCGAGTATCTGCTGTCTTCGGCTGCGTCTTTTCGTCCACGCTGCGTCGGGTCCAGGTTCCACTCTTTTTCTCGGGCATTTCAGTATGGTTATTTATTGCGAAGCTGCTATCATTTAAAAAGTATGATTTTACAGATGTCTATATCTCAGCATCCATTAAATATTTTAGTTTTGGCAGCATGTATTAGCGAGTAACCTTGTGACGATTCAGTATTTTGTATGATGACACATCGATTCTTCAAAGGAAATGAATTATCACCTTTCACTCGTGGGTCGGATGATGAAGCAGGAATAAAAAAATTTACAGTACTACAAATACTAAAGGCAGAATACACGGGAGACTATTCTGAAGTGGTAGCATGAGACGGGGTTGACGCAACTTACATATGATTTACATCACATTTGCGTTCCAACTATGTATTTCCCTTCCCCGCTGATTAATGTATTTCCCTCAAAAGCTTACACGGCAATCTATCTAAAACCAACAATAGTTTTAACACTGTAATTTATCTTTAGCCTGTTTTGATTAAAAAAAAAAAAAAAAAAAAAAAAAAAGTCATTACTACATGTTGTCATTGAACATGAATTCAATTTTACACACGTTCCCTTCATCTTATAAAGTTACATTGAAGTGTATGTTATCCAGCTCAAAGTGCTGTTCTATTTAACTTAAGGCTGTGCAAATCCAACTATACCATAGGTCATTTCCGATAAGGATTTTGGTAGTTTACTTTTAAAAATGTGTTTAAAATAGGCGCCTTCATCTCTCCATCTCTCTCTCTTTTAATGTAATGCATTTTATTTTGAAAGCTTCATGCCTGTTTACCACACCAAATGGTAATATATGGGAAGTAACATAAAGTTATGCAAAATTTTGAGAAAATATTCAACACAATTACTAAGAAATTATAAAATTACAAAATTGTACTTCGTTTATTGCATATCTGTGTGATATTTTAAAGTTTCATTTAAAAAAAAAAAAAAAAAAAAAATCTGATGTGGACACCACATGATTTCCTTATATACCCATTGGGATACAGGTATTGTTGTGAAAACATTGACATTTTTGTGTGAGGTAACTGATTCGTAAATAAACAGGCAGGTTTCAATCTACGAACATTCCGGAAAACAAACAAAATAAACAAAAAACTGCTACTCCAACCACAAAAGTCACGAAAATAGCATTATATATATCACCGGGACAAAATAGTAGATTTTCAGGAATAGTACTCCACGGCTTATTACAGAATCTCTCATTGTCAAATGCACAGCTTAGAGTTCAATGAAAATCATTTGAGTATAGATGGCCTAATTTTGTTCTCTTTAGCGAAAATCAGTGGCGAGAAATGATACATCTTACCAAAACAATTAACTCAGTTAAAATTAAGAAAGGGTTTACTAATTCTGGCTGTCCTGAAACAATATTGGCCACCAAATTTAATTGCTAATCTCGCTAAACCACCAAATTTGTAGTCAACACAGACTTTGGTCTTGGCATCAATTTGGCGATTTGCTGTTGAATTTGGAAAAAATTGGTAGTTTAATTTTGCGAAAGTTTGGAAACTCCAACTTCAATAACAACAGAGTTCTGAAATTTTCTGGAAAGATTCATTGGTTTATAGCGTAGGCAGAACTAAATTCTTCCAAAGTTCTGTAAATGCCCAGCAAAACCTCAGATGATGCCCAGCATTAGGCCAAGTGCTGGTTGCCAGCAGTAGCTGCAGCTGGCCCGTCGGTGGCAAAAGTTAACGGTGCCGTAGGGAATATGTCACGCCGGCCGTCAGTAGGCCATATTCAATCGATCCACTGTTGGCAGCCTGCAGTAAGTTAAAAATAAGTTAGTGGGCCAGTGAATGGATCGCTGCTGACAGCTAGCAGTATGATGAAAATAGGTAATGGGCCACTGTTGGTAACCGAGGTTGGAAATTGTTAGTGGGCCAGTGTTGGGCTACCTGGTGGCAAACATAATTTTTCTATGTTATTGCTGGCAGCCTGCAGTGGGCCAGCTGTGGCAAACATAAAAAGTTATATTACTGCCGGCAGTCTTCATTGGTCATTTATATTTTCCCATTAAAGGCCCGCTTCACTCACCGTCGCGGGAAGCCGAAGCCAATGTTATTCTATGGGAAATTTTCTTTACAAATAACTTATTAACTAATACATATTTTTAAATTCTGTTTTCATATTCTGAAAATTCCCAACTGTTAAATTGACGCACCTTTTTTTTTTTTTTTTAAATATTTTTTTTTTTTATTTACTTTTATTTTATTTTGAAGCTGCAAAATACGAATTTTCAATATGTGAAAATTTTCATTTTGCAAATTCAAAATTAAATATTAAAAATTTAAAAAATGCATTTTTAAGAAAGGTACGTCAATTTAACAGTTGGGAATTTTCTGAATGTGAAAGCAGAATTTAAAAATATGTATTAGTTAATAAGTTATTTCTAAAGAAAATTTCCCATAGAATAACATTACCTCGAACTTCCGGAGACGGTAAGTGAAGAGGGCCGTTAATAGGCCAGCAGTGATTTAGTTATAGCTAATATATTTATTTTATTGGTGGTACCTTTAATTTTATTAGTCATTTTTTTTTTCTTTCTTTTTTATTCTTTTCCCCTCTCTCTTTTTTCTGATGAAGTAGCAGCCAGTTATTTCTATGCATCCAATATTTAATTTGATTTTGTACATATTCATTTTTAAATACTATTTACAAGTATTTGATTCATACACTATGGTTGTAAATTCAGGATTTCTATTGCAGCATATAGGAAATATTCAGTTGATCCATTTTCCTTATGATAAAAGTTTAATTTTTTGTTTTCAGTGCAAATATTTCTCTATATTACATTTTTTGAAATAAAGGAGATTATGTTTTTTTTTTTTTTTTTTTTTTTTTTAAGCGTTCAAATTTCAATATATTTAACTTTGTTACGCTATTTGATATAAATAAATGTAACTTTACATGTGAAAATTATAGAATATTGAAACAAAAATTGTTATAAAGAGAGCATTGTAAAAAACACCATAAACTAAAAAAAATAATAAATAAATAAATAAATAAATAAATAATAAAAAATTGCAGCAATTGTTTCCGGTTGAAATAGCACGAAGACCCTTCATCAGCCGAAACAAAGTGGGCACGAGTGCAGCAAAAGTAATTTGCTGCAATCGTGCTTTTTGTTAAACTCACGAAGGGAAGTGTTATTATTTCAACCTAAAAGAACTCACGCATTATTTTTTTTCTGGGGGGGAGGGCAATGATTATGTTTATTTACAAATTTTTCTATTTATTACTACAGTACAAAATCTCAAATCCGGAATCGACCGGACCGTGGCCTTTCCGGATTTCGGACTTTTCCGGATTTTAGGTCACTTTCTGATTTACGGCAATAAAAAAGCGGACATCTCCATTCCGAACGCCCTTTTACTTAATAACTAGCTTACGCCGCACAGTGGATCGAAGTATAGGCAGAGGCGAACATAGGAACGTTATGGTATTATTATTATCTATGTATGATGTTTTTTGTCACATTTCGATTTAAATATGTATATATGTATGATAGTTAAAGCGATTCCATGCTTTTTTTTAACCCTTTATAAGGCCGAGGGAATATTTTCCCCACCAAATTCGTTATCGTTTTATTCACCTTGCACCAATTTTTTAAAATAATGATTCCTGTGTATCATTTTTCTGGAAAAACATCACTATGAAAATTATTTTGATAATTCTAGTGGGAAAAAAATTAAAAAGTAGTTGTTTGTGACAATCCTGCTTATGCTAATACGATGGGTTGTAAGAAGTATGCGATTGACTAAGAGAATAAGATGCCAAAAGTAAAATTAATTATTTCTAATAGGCTAAATGAATTTTTTACTTTACATCAAATTTTATTCGTGAAAATAGTTTAATGTGCCATTTGAGGAAAAAATGGTTTAATAAAGGGGTTAAGCGGTATCATATTTTTCTGCTGCAAATAGGTATTTAGAAACATACCTGGTAAAGAAACAAATGTTGTATAAAAGAAGAGAATAAAAGAAAATAAATAAAAATTTCGGGAAGAAAATCTATATTTGTAACACAATTAATTTAGCACACAATGATAAATATATCATTAGATTACTGCTTCTTTTTTCTTTTCTTTTTTTTTTTTTTTATGTAGTTTTTCAATAGAAAACTCATGCAGGCATTTACTGACAAACTCTATTAAAAAAATTACTTTTGTCTTTATTTTACTAAAGATTTATGGAAGGCAGGCGATCAATAATTAATGATTTTTTTTTGATTGAACTGGATTTTTTATTTGTTTTATTTTGCTATCAGAAATAATTTTTAAACAAATAAGCAAATAAAGTGAATTCTTATCAAAGAAATTTTAAAAAACGTTGTTTCTAGGTTCTGTTATTTTTAGGAGAACAATTTTGGAAGGCAAATTTAGGAGACAAATTTGGAAAATTTGCACTGGAAACAGCGAAACAATGTGTCTCAAAATATGTGTGGTACTATATGCCAGCTTCAGTTCACAAACTATTGATTCATGGCAAAGACATAATAGAAAATTTTTCTATTCCAATTGGACAATTGTCAGAAGAAGCTAGCGAAGCCCGAAATAAAGAGTTTCGTAAATACAGAGAATACCACACGAGAAAAATAAATCGAAGAACTTGTAACGAAGATTTGCTACATCACTTGTTATTAACATCTGACCCCCTGATTTCAAGCATGAGAACGAATAAAAGAAATGTGCAAAGGAAGGAACTTTTTCCTGTAACACAGGAACTTTTACTTTAAATCGTAATATGTTATTACATTATTTAGTTTTAACATTTGATTATTTAACGTTAAACATTTACTTAATTTTAACATTTTATGACATATCATGGCAACTATTTACATTTCCCTCCTTTTTTTGGGTCCAACGGTACTTTTCAGTACCATTAAAATAAAATTAATTATTTTATTAAATATTTTAAAAAAATAAAATTAATTTCTGATTTATTAAATTTATTTTAATCCTCTAAATTCTATAATATTTTCACGATAAAAATTTTAATATATTTTCTATCATTAATGAATACAGTTTTTCAGATAAATTTCTCGATTGATAATTTGAGGGTAAACAGAATAAAAATTTATTTTACTCTAAAAGTGGCGATTTATGGCGCAAATCCTTTTCACAGATTAAAATGCATACTTTTGGGAGTAGTAAAATGTGTTTGAAATTTTGGACAAAAAAAGTTACGCAACTTATAAATTTAATTTTGTTGTTAATTTTATATTCACATTTCATGCGTGAATCACAACATAAAAAAACCGACAAAATGTTGACAGAAGTACCTTAAACTTTTATTAGGACATTATTAAAAGTATTTTTATTTCGTATTTTTTCATAGTTATCGTAAGTGCCACTTGATGGCTATTCAAATAAAGTCACTGAAATTCATCGAAAAATCTTATTTCTGAAAGTTTTCGTTTTGAACTTATTTATATACAACAAAACTTCGTGTAATTGAAGAAATAACCATATATTTGTATTTTTTAGACATTCTTTTAAATTATTTCACTGCAAAATATCAGTTATTTAGAGGTTGAATTTTGGGCCTATGTTCGTATTTTAACATTGTTCGATCCACTGTGCGCCGCCCGAGGGTGCGATTTCTTAAGAAATTGGAGTATACTCTCAAGTGACATGTACAATACTTTGAATAAACTCCATAAAATTTTGCAATCAAAACGCAGGCAGCAACGATTGCGCTTTGTTTGCCGCACTCGTGCCTACTTCGTTTGCCTGATAAAGGATCATGTTTTCTTTCCATCCGAAACGATTGTTGCGAGCTCTTACATTTTATGGTGTTTACTCTTATTACTTTTAAACACTAATTCTGTGGTGCTTTTTTATTATAACTCTCAAGTATCCAGAAAATCTTGAATATTTTTCTTTTCCCCTACATCAAATGATACCCAATTGATAATTTTTTTTCCTTCTTTTTAAAACAGCAGGAAGATGATCAAGCTTTCTTTTTTTCTCTCTGTGTTTATCTTCAAAGTCGCACATTTGAAACCGCAGAAATTATCACTGAGAAATGTAATCGGCTATTTAGAATTAATTATCACAGCTGTCAAATTTAACCAGGCCGCCACAAAGAACTTTTTCGCGTTGTTGATAGTCCAATGGGATCTTTACTCTCTCCCCAACTCTCTTCAATGTCCTTGAGTGAATAATTTTCCGACGTGCGATACCGAAAGATGATTTTGCAGTTTTATACAGATGACATTATTTTAACTTTAAGCGAATATTCAGCATTTGACCTGTGCCAATTTATTTTCTGATGGTTTGGAAAGCAGATTCTGTAAATGTTTAGTGCAGTGTGTTAAGTAGATCGAGAAAAAGGGTAAAAGAAGAAGGGAATACAATTTCAGCTGAAAAAAAAAAAAAAATTATATATATATATATCGTTCGGTTGAGTAAAGAGATAACGGAATTAGGGAGAAAAAGGAGAGTGCATTTGTCTTTGTAGTTGTAAATATTTGAGAAATTTATCCGCCAATTACCTATTTTAAAAATATTTTTAGAATTCCATAAAACTCATATATGTTATACAGGTTTTCGAGATTTACTATAGGACGCTTGTCATAAAAAGTTGTTCAGGTAACACAAATGGTTTCAGTATAAAAATTCATAAAATAATTTGGATACATTACAGTCTAAGAGACATTTCTTATCAGCGCACGTAAAAATCTTTATACAACGCTAAAATACAGTTCAACATAATTTTTATAAATACAATAAGAAATGGTTCCGATCAAAAATGATAAAATAAATATTTGTGGTTCATTTAATAGTGATGCTCAAAAATATTCTTATACGTTACGGGAAATTGAGGAGGAAAGTATTTCAGTTTCGTTAAAGTGAAATTATTTTTCTCACTTGCATTTAAAAAAATAATAAATAAATAAATAAAATAAAATAAAACAGTTTGTTATGGCTACCACTTTTTTTTTTTTTTTTTCCTATAATAGTTTATAGAAATTACATATTAAAATTATTATTTATGAAAATTATTTTCTATGATGGAGGGTTCTGAGATTCCTGAACACGATTTGATCATTTTTAGAAAGTTTCACTCTGTAAGTGTGTATAAAAAAATTGTGGACGCTGTATCTCACGAACCAATGGACGAAATTTAACCAAATTTGTTATTTAACCAAACTTGATTAAAATCGTTCCCGATTACATTTGTGGATCATTCACTCAACACATGGCTCTATATTTCTACTTCTTCGTAATTTTCAATATGACACAGTATAGGAAGAAATTTTACATAAATGATTTCAAATAAATGATAATTATTTTTTTTAATTTTTATTATGAATAAAAAAATAAATATTTAAATAACTAACAACAAACTAGGTAAATTTTTTTGTATAAGTTGAAGAATCGCTCACTCTTCCCCATGAGGGGATAAATTTTTAATGCTGGTATTTTTCAAAAGAAACTCATCAATAACTTTCAAGTAAATGACTGAATTAAATTTGTGGAAAATTAAAGCAAAGTTATAAATTATTAAAAAAAAAAAAAAAAAAAAAAAAAAAGAAGAAGAAGAAGAAGAAAGCATTTTTTCAGAAGTTGGTACAAAATTGATTTTATTATTATTATTATTATTATTATTGAGAAACACTGTTCTAAAATGAAAATCCTTTGCATGCATTCAGGAAAATGATTTTAACAAATTATTTGCATAATAAAAAATACAGAAGAAAGTTTTGTGGTGCCACATCATACTAGTTTTTGTCAAAAATTAAAAAAATCAATAAATTTGCTTTAAAATATCACAGATGTATAATATAATCGTTCGCTTAAAGATACTGGCGAATTCTTTTCAAAAATACCCATAATGGAAATTTACTCTATGTGGGTATACTTCTCCCTCAGGGGTGAAGGAAGCGATGTACATAAAAAAAAAAATGCGGAGAAGTAAACTTTTTAGACTACTATCACTTTCATAAATTTTTAAGACACAAAGAGACAGACAGACAATTTTCAAATTATGTTCATCAGAAAAACCCAAAACGTGTAAAATCTATCGAAAACCGGATGTCGAAAATTTTCCCGAATCTAATGCTTTCTTCCTAACTACACTGAAGGAAGAAAAAATAAATAAAACATACACTATAAATACTTTATAATTGTTCTAATTACTTTCTCCCGTCCATATAGTATAAATATATAAATTAAGATCCATAATTTTTATTTTATTAAATCAATTAAAATAATAATAACAATAATAAAATACTAGAAAGTTAGCGACTATCATAATTTACTAAAACGGATCAACTGGATATTTGTTATATATTTCTAGAAATCCTTTTGTTATAACAATGGCTTTAGAGTCAAACATTTAAAAAATAATAGTATTTAAAAAATAATACAAAAACAAATTAATAATTGAAATACTTACTCATATATTCTTTTTACGAGATTTTCAATCTCGCACCCGCAGACTACAACAACGAACAAGAACTTCGTATGAAATGGCGGACAGCGAGGGAATTTCAAATCAACAGAAAAAGAATCACAGCGCCCTCTATGCATACAAATTGATTATTTCCTAATAATTTGTGGCCACAACATGAAAAACATGATGTTGGCCGTGTGGTGATAGCCTGCATAAGGCCAACTGTGTTTATGCCACTTCTGGGCCACCGACCATTTTTCTTTAGGCTTCCATCACTGCTGGCAGCCACAAACGGCCCGCTGCTGGAGTTATATGGGGCAACCGGCAACTGATGGGTGACCAATCACTCAATAAAATCAATGGGTGACCAATTGCTGGGTGACTAACAAAATTGTAAAAAAAGAAGAGTTATTATTGATGATTGAAGACAAGAATTTGTCTATATTTTTATGTACTACATTTTATACGATAATACAATACAAGTAGAAACGGATGAAAGTTTTTTCTTTTTCACGAAGGTGGACGTTGACTTAACGTCAAATCGGGCATTGAAATGCGGCGAAAAGTGGTAGTTCCGGATTCCTAAAGTTTGGGAACTCTAACTTCTATAGGAAATGAGTTCAGGAATTTTTCGAAATGATTCATTGGTTTTTAACGCAAAACTACTTCGAAAACTTTATAAACCACTGACAATACTCTCGATCAATTCAAATTCTCTTCGAAATTCGGTTGTCCTGAATTAGCGAAATTTCTGCTCTGTAGTGTATTTAACAACGTTTCTGTGGTAAAGTTTGCAGAAAGAATGGCTGTTTCATTAGATTGCTTCGAGAATATTCATTGATTGTTAGTTTTTGTGGCACAAAAGAGTTTTATTCAACCGTTTCCTGAATATTCATTAGTCCATTAATCGACTAGAACCAGCTTAAGTCTTTAAGAATTACTTTCTACACGCAAAAAATGCCGATAAATGTCATATCTATATAATTACGGGCTCTGTCAACGGGCTGAATATTCATTAAATAAAAAGCATTCGTCGACTGAAACCTACTTATGTCTTTAAGAACTACTTTCTATACGCAAAAATGTTGACAACTTTCATAAAAATATCTTTGTGTGCTCTATCTATAGGCTGAGTATTCATTAAATAAGGTGCATTCATCGACTAGAACCAGTTTATGTATTTAAAAGCTACATTCTACCCAAAAAATCTCGACAACTTTCATAACAATTTCCTTACGAGCTCTATCTACGGGCTTCATTAAATAAAGTGTATTCGTCGATTAGAACTGATTACGTCTTTAAGAATTACTTTCTATACGTAGAAATGTCGATAACTTTTATAACAATATCATTACGGGCTCTAGCTACGGGATAAATATTTATTAAATAAAGTGCATTCGTCGACTAGAACCTGCTTATGTTTTTAAGAATTACTGTCTACTCGCAAATATGTCGACAACTTTCATAACAATATCATGACGGGCTCTATCATTAGCTTCTTTTGAAATCTCTATGATGCTAAGTCATATATAATGGCCAAAACCTCGTATTTTTGGTCATTATGAATATAATTTTCGTAAATATCTCCAAAACGTAGAATCACAGAAAGTCCAAAAAGGAAGGTGCACAACTAGATTGTTTTTGAGTTATGCGAGATACATACACACACACATACATCACACGTCATGTAAAATTGTGTATAATCGTCGATATCTCTAAAACGGGGACTCGTGTAAGAACCAAAGTTGCAGGTGTACAACTAGACATCATGACAGTCACATATATAAATATGCAACATTCTACGATGAGTCATTTTTGAGCTATGTGAGATATAAAATTGTTTTCGCAAATCGGGATTATTATACTTCCTTATATACTTTGCATAAGGAAGTAAAAAGTATAATCTGGAAAAAATTTAACTGTTTACAAATCCCAATGCCGTATGGAGTCGAAAATCCGAACTCCGAAAGTTCGGAATCGCTGAAAAGTTAATCAATTTTAGCCACAATAATAAGAATCTTCATCATTTATTTGGCATGTTATATTTGAATATAAATTGACTTCGCGTGTAAGGGGATGAGGGACGTTGTCTTTGTTTTAAATTTCTGCCGCTTCTTAAATCATATACTACAACGAAATCTATAATTTTTATGCATAAAGCATCTTCTAAAGGATAAAAAGTAATTCTAAAAATAAAAAGGTTTCTTATATGTAGAAAATAATAAAAAATAGTGCTCAAATTCAAAATATTTCATGGGATTTCTAAATTATTTTAAATATTTTTTTTTACTATGCCTATTACTATTGTATGTAGCTGAATACATCTGTGTATTCAATTTTTTTACATCTCAAATTCAGAATCAGTTACCAAAAAAAAAAAAAAAAAAACTAGTATGTTGTGTCCACCACATGACATCTTCTATATTTTCCTATGCAAATTCACTCTGTAAAAATAATTTATTAAAATCATTATTTAATAAAATTATCTTCCATGCAGTACGATTTCCATATTAGAGAAGTAGTATAACACTAAATATCAAAAAAAAAAAAAAAAGTTCATTTTATTCTCGGTATTACATATATAATTTTTTTTTTTTTTTTTTTTTTTTTGAAAGGGGGGTGGTTAAAAATGAAAAAAAAAAAATCCATAACTTTATTTTAAATTATTGCAGATCGATTGTTCTACCATTCGTTTGAAAGGTATTTGCGAGCTCTTTTGAAAGATACCCATCATGAAAATTTATTCCCCTCGAGGGGGACCCTCCCACACACACACACACGGGTGGGGGAGGCGATGCTCTTACATATACAAAAAAATTTTCCCAGTTGACTATCTCTATTATAAATAATTCTTGTAAATTTCATAATGATTATTAAAAAATAATTCTCTTTATGCACATTCATACAAAATTTTGCCCTATACCACTATGTTAAAAATTTAGAAAAAGCGGAATGGCAACGCAACCTGTAATTTTTTTTTTATCAAAAGTTGATAGGCACTAATTTATGTCAAGGTGTAACTACATACCAATTTGTATGAAATTCTGTGCTGTAGCTCCTGAGATACAGTTGCCACAAAGTTTTGTCACACACACACAAAGACAGACAGACATTTTCTAAAAATGGTCAAATCGTGTTCTATAGCTCTCAAAACGTGTAAATCCATCAAAAACCCGAGGTCGAAAATTTTTACGAATCCAATACATTCTTCTATTTAATATAGAAGAAAGTAAAAATTTACAATTTGAATTATTCTTTAATTTTTGTCTTGCGATTGAATTTTAGAATTCGTAATAAAGATAATAATTTCTCGATCTGAAAATGAGTGCTCAGTTTTGTGACGAATACATACTGGTTAACAATCATACAAATTTTTAAAAGCAGAGGATGAAAACAAATTCGCATGGAACATAAGTAACTGGTTATTCATGAAATTTGGAACCGAAGAAAAATGAATTTAAAGTTTAAATCGTTGTAAAAGCTCTTAAATAATATTCAACAAACTATAAAATGATATTATTTTAAAAGTGTTGTATAATTTCGTGCAGTTTATAATAAGTATCTGGATATTTTTAATTGCATCGATTTTGACAATTTTCATCATCTCTTGTCTCCTTAAGGGGATACTTCACCTAATTTGACCGGCAGTCTAACCCTATGTTGTAATATGGAATAAATAGTTTTATGAATTACTCATTACTTAATGTACTTTTTAAATTCCGTTACCGTTAAGGTGTTTCTCCCTTTCGAAAATTAATTATTTTAATTTTTAATATCTCCTTTTAAAAATATAACGTATGAAAAATTAACTAAGAGCATTTTTACTTCATTTCTTTTTTAAAGCGAAATGGTTTTAAAAAAAAAATGTTAGACTGCTGGTCAAACTTAAGTTACTTCATTTCTTTTCTTCATTAAGTTACTTCATTAAGCTACTTCATTTATTTTTTAAAGCGAAATGGTTTTTAAAAAAAAATGTTAGACTGCTGGTCAAACTATATGAAGCATCTCCTTAAGTAGACGACTTTACTTTCCCTGAAAAAATCATGACCATCCTGTGAATTAAGCGAACTAGGAAGGAAAGTTTCAAAAACAAATAGAAAGAAATATTGATATATTTCTTTTAGTTGTTAATTTCTTTCTTCTTTTTTTTTTTTAAGCTTCATTTCTTTAAAAAAAAGTATAAACACAGCTTTAAATTACTTATTTACTATAATATATTTAAATTAGCAAAGCCCCGGTTCGGGAACGAACTGAATTCCGAATGCGAGAAAATTTTCAAAATCAAACTCGAAATGTACAAAACTCGGCCTGATGCTGCCTGCGTGCCAATAGAGCAAAGTTTGTTAACGAAACCATTATTTAATTCATGAAATCAATGAAGGTAGTGAATCAACGAAAGCTTTTCTCACTTCGCTGGTCACTATATTTAAAGGAAACTCTTTTCTATATCGCTTTACAAACAAAAATAAAATTTAAAGAAATCATGAAATTGCTTTAAAGCCCGCTTTGGTTTTCCGTTGGTTTATGTTATTATTATTATTATTATTATTTTGTTTCTTTCTTTTCTTTTCGTTTTCCTTTCCTTTCCATATTTACTGAATTCGACTCTTTGTTTTTCAATATCACGTGATTGAGCAGACGACTGTTTTATTTATTTAACGTTCATTTATATTTCCATTAATTTTTGGAACTCTCGTGCAACTTTATCTAAATTGTTTTGTTTACTCCATTTTCAATTTTCATTTTTTCATGTGCATGAGTAAAATATTTTATATATATATATATATATATATCTTCGCGTGAAAGCATATTTCATTTTATGTTTGAAAAAAAAAATATTTTATTCATTTTATTTATTTATTTTTTTCTTTTTAGCAACAATTAAAAATTTAAATGTCCACATTTAAAGCTTTTACCAGGTTATTATTTTCACATTTTAATTAATTTTAAAAATCGAATTAAAATTTCGTTACAAATAAGGTACCAAATGAAAGGGGCATTTTTTTCGAAATCCGTCTGTTTAATTAATTTATCGATCGGACAATTAGATTTTTTTTTAAGTATAAAAAGCTGGTGACGATTTTTTAAATTAACTAAAATATGAAAAGCTGGTGGCAACAACACACAGACAAACAGAAGAAAATCTCTCTTAGCCATTTATATATAGAGAGATGCCTTAATAAAGATTCCGAATGATGTAATAAATGACGGAACAAAAGACAATTCTTTAAGCTACCACTAAAATGCTTAAACCCCACACTGGAAAAATATGTTAAAAACTGAAAATCATGTATAAAAAAATAGTACAAATTTTTGATAAAGTAAATCTTTCTGAAAAATAGTTAACTACGTCTAATAATTTTCAAAAAAATAAAATTGCTATATAATAATGATAATAGTAATAATAATAACAAATAATGTTTTATATTGTTTTGTTGAATTACTTTACAGTGAACGCATGCTTTTGCATTTTATTATGCTCATTTTCAAGGTTCTAATTTGTTATCACTTAGCACACCAGATTTTTATTTATTTTTTGAAAGTTTTCTACGTAGACTTCTCTTTAAAATTATCGAAAAAAAAAAAAAAAAACTGCTTTTAAACGAGGTAGGTTAAGAACTTTGTATTTTATTATATTTTGAAATTCACGTTTGAAAATTATAATCTTTTTTTTTTTTTTTTTTTTCATAAAGTTCTTAATGAAAATAGGTGCTCCAGTGATTGGCATGCTCCAGTAATTGACTTCTATCCCGAAATAATTAATAACTAAGAAAAAAAATGAAATCATATATTTTACATGTAAGAATTTTAACATTTTATCTCAAACACTGGAGCATAGGGTGCTAATAACTGGTAAAATGAATAACTAGCAGTGTCAAACACTGGAACATAGGGTGCCAATTACTGATAAAATGAAAAACTGGCAGTGTCAATTGCTGGAACATTGAGTGGGTGTCAAATAAAAATTCATAAAAAAAATAATTGTTATCAAATGTATATGGGGGGGGGGGAATCGAAAATATCCCTTCTATGCGAAAATTCGATGATGAATATACACATAAGCAATTTTATTGTTAGTAGACATAGTAAAAAAAAAAAAAAAATCATATATATGAATCATACATCATTTTTTAAGTTCAGAAATTATTCTGTGCTGGGGTTAGTTAGTTGTTTAGCACATAAATAAAAAGAAATTTCAAAAAGGCGCAGTAACCTATGCATAACAAAGGATTTTTTATATTTTTTTTTATCTTGTTTTTCATTATACTTCTCAAAAAACGAAGTATAATGACATCAATTTCACTGCAGTATTTCTAGAGAAAAAATAGACACTTATAATAGAAAAGAATTTTAAATGTCGTGCATGCGAAAAGGATGTCCCCATAAAAATGCAGACTCACAGTTTTTCTGTTTTTTTACAGCAGAAAAACATAGATTCGTGACCCATCCATCTCACTACAATTTTATTAATTTCCGCCGCCCTATACCTAAAAAAAAAAACCTTGTAGATTTGCCTTTTTTTTTATTGAATTTTTTCGCTGTACCATCTCCCCCTTTTTTTAAGAATAAACTTAAGACGACCATAGTCAGCAGTTTTTTTAATTGCATAGTTTTTCAACATCCCTTTTTTTTATTGTTTTTTTAATCTGCGATATTTTTTTTTTTCTACATTTATAAGATCAAATATAGATTTGATATCGATGTGTTGAGTTTTGAGTATCGGAAATGACAGCTGTCGCTCCTTAACGCAACACTTCATTTTCATTGTTATGCTGCAATTATTAAAGTAGTGTACTAATGGATTCCGGAGAGGAATGGACGAAAGCATATTTAAAGAGGTATGAGGGCTTTTGGAATTTTTCGTATTCTTAACTGTGTATTGTGTATGAGTTAAGATAAAAGCTATATTACCAGAATGTATACTATGATTTTTTTTTTTTTTTTTTTTAAGTATCAGGGTTGCCACGGGCTGTATTTTTTCCGTAACTTTTCCACCGAAATTTTTTTAGAGTAATATATATATGCTTCCTCAATAAATTAAGATGAAAATTAATGTATGAATGTTCTGGCTTAAGGGTCCTCTTCATTCACCGCCGCACAGTGGATCGAAGTATAGGCAGTGGCGAACATAGGAAGGTTATGGTATTATTATTATCTATGTATGATGTTTTTGTCACATTTCGATTTAAATATGTATATATGTATGATACTAAAAGCGATTCTACGTTTTTTTTAACCCTTTATAAGGCCAAAGCAATATTTTCCCAACCAAATTCGTTATCTTTTTATTCAACTGGCACCATTTTTTTTTTTTTTTTTTTTTTTTTAATGTTTCCTGTGTATCATTTCTCTAGAAAAATATCAATATAAATATTATAAAAAAGGTCATTTGTGGTAATTCTGCTTATGCTAATACAATGGGTTGTGAGAAGTTTGCGATTAACTAAGAGAATAATGTGTCAAAATTAAAATTAATTATTTCTAATAAGCTAAATTAATTTTTTTTTCTTTACATCAATTTTTATTCGTGAAATTGGTTTAATGTGTCATTTGAGGAAAAATTGGCATTATAAAGGGGTTAAACGGTATCATATTTTTCTGCTGCAAACGGGTATTTAGAAACATACCTGATAAAGAAACAAATGTTGCAAAAAAGAAGAGAATAAGAGGAAATAAATAAAAATTTCGTGAAGAAAATCTATATTTATAACACAATTAATTTAGCACACAATGTTAAATATATCATCACATTACTGCTTTTTTCCTTCTTTTTTTATGTAGTATTTAATAGAAAACTCATGCAAGCATTTACTGACAAACTCTATGAAAAATTCACATTTGTCTTTATTTTTATTGCACAGAAACTTTTACTTTAAATCGTAACATGGTATTATAATATTTAATTTTAACATTTAGTAATTTTACATTAAACATTTATTTAATTTTAACATTTTATGACATATCACAGCAACCATTTATATTTCCCCCTTTTTTGGGTCCAACGGTACTTTTCAGTACCTTTAAAGTAAATTTAATTATTTTATTAAATATTTTTAAAAATAAGAAATAATTTCAGATTTATTAAATCTATTTTAATTATCTATTTTCCATAATATTTTCACAATAAAAGTTTTAATATATTTTCTGTCATTAATGAATACAGTTATTCATATAAATTTCTCGATTGATGGGGGTAAACAGAATAAAAAATTATTTTTCTCTAAAAGTGGCGATTTGTGGCGAAAATCCTTTTCACAGATTAAAATGTATACTTTTGGGAGTAGTAAAATGTGTTTGAAATTTTGGACAATTTTGGACAAAAAAAGTTACACAACTTATAAATTTAATTTTGTTGTTAATTTTATATTCACATTTCATGCGTGAATCAACAACATAAAAAACCAACAAAATGTTGGCAAAAGTACCTTAAACTTTTACTAGGACATTATTAAAAGTATTTTTATTTCGTATTTTTTCATAGTTATCTTAAGTGCCACTTGATGGCTATTCAAATAAAGTCACTGAAATTCATCGAAAAATCTCATTTCTGAAAGTTTTCGTTTTGAACTTATTTATATATAATAAAACTTCGTGTAATTTAAGAAATAACCATATATTTGCATTTTTTAGACACTCTTTTAAATTATTTCACTGCAAAATATTAGCTATTTAGAGCTTGATTTTTGGGCCTATGTTCATATTTTAACATTGTTCGATCCACTTTGCGCGCTGGAAGCCGAAACTAATGGGAAACTATGGGAAATTTTTCTTTACAAATAACTTATTAACTAATACATATTTTTAAATTCTGTTTTCACATTCTGAAAATTTCCAGCTGTTAAATTAACGGACCTTTTTTAAAAAAATATTTTTATAATATTTTATATTTTATTTTGAAGCTGCAAAATACGAATTTTGAATATGTGAAATTTTTTCATTTTGCAATTTCAAAAAAAAAAAAAAAAAAAAAAAATACATTTTTTAAAAAGGTCCGTCAATTTAACAGTTGGGAATTTTCTGAATGTGGAAACAGAATTTAAAAATATGCATTAGTTAATAAGTTATTTGTAAAGAAAATTTTACCATAGAATAACATTGGCTCGGGCTTCCGGCGACGGTAAGTGAAGAGGGCTGTTAAGAGTCAGGAGAAAAAAGCGGGTCCGTAGCAACTCTGAGCGTATAAATGTACGAAAATGTAAATTGACAGCATATGTAAAATAATATTTCTAAAAGTATATAAACATAGAAAAACGTCGTATTGTTAAACACTATACACCCCTATTGCTGTACCAGATTTCTGATCTAAAACTTATTCTTGTTACTGACCCGATACAGCATATTTCAAATCTTAACTCTTTTCTTACAGTTACTACTTAAATTTTCTAATAAAATATTTATTCTTCAAAATAATAAGATATGGATGGGTCTCACCTGAAATCTTCTAATCCAAAAGTCCGGGTGTGGATGGGGCAACTATCATCCATTAAAGAAACAAAACTTGATGAATGTAGCACTTCTTAGATGAAAACAGAATTTTAATGCTTTGTTAGCATACACTTAAAATGAAAACGAAAACAGAACAAAAAATATCTACAGTATTTACAATTAAATATTAAATTAAATCTTAATATTAACGTTCTTAGATTGTCATTAGTTCTTAAATATTAATTCTAATTCTTTAAAAGTCTTAATTGTTCTGTTAAATTTAATAGTTCTGTTTTAGGACCGGGGCTTGTGTAAACACAACGATCTTAACGTAGCCCCATCTCCGTTCGAGGTCTTTTCTGTTCTGCTTCTGATTCTAAAAAAGCACCTTTCGCGAAAAAGAGGCGCCCGTCTGTCTGGAAAGGCATTTGTTCTGAAAGCAGAAGAATGAACGGGAGATTCCCGACATCCTCCCACCTTGAGTTGCGACTAATCGGAGGAACTCAACAATCCAAGTTGAAGTCGTTGAGGGGGTTTCACCACCGGGGGATTGGAAGTGGGATCATGGGTTCTGGAACTGGTAGGTTCTGGAGGGTCTTTCACAGGTTCCTTTTCTCTGGGGTTGAGTATCGGTTTCTGTGAGAGGTTCTTGTTTTCGGAAGTCGAAGGACTTAAATTTTCTTGAACAGATTTATGTAAAGTGGGGTGATTCTTAAGTTCGGTACTGTCAATTTCTAAAGGAAACAATCTTTGCAATGGACGCAGAAAAAATCCATTTTCGGTCTTCACCTTAGCTAGGCGTATGACATTATCTTTGCCTGGGTAAATTTCTATCACTCTTGCCAAAGGCCAGTGAACACGTTTCTTATTGAAATCTTCTAATAGGACAACATCGCCGACTTTCAATTGTTTGAATCTTTTGGTCTTAGATGCATGTTGACGTAATTGTCCTAAATATTCAGCTCTGAATCTGTTTCTTAGGTTTTCTCTGATTATTTGCCTATATCTGGCTCTGCGGTTAAGATCTTTAGAATCTAAAGCATCTAGGTCAGGTACTCCTGATGTTGGTAGTTCTCTTAGGAACATCATTGGAGTTAAAGGTAAGGGATCTGTGTTATCTTCGGAAACATAGGTTAGGGGCCGTGAATTAATCACTTGTTCACAGTCACATAGCATGGTGTAAAGTTCTTCGTAATTCAAAGATGCACGACCTAAGTTTCTTTTCAGGATTCCTTTAACCATTCCAACAAGCCTCTCCCACCAACCTCCCCACCACGGCGCTGCAGGAGGGTTGAATTTCCATCTGATCTTCTGGGTGGAAGCTACCTTGCAGATGGTTTCCCAATCTACACTCGAGAGAGCATTGCTGGTTCCAAGGAAGTTCTTCCCGTTGTCTGAATAGATGATGTAGGGTCTGCCTCTCCTTGCTATGAACCTTCTCAGAGACTGAATAAAACTTTCTGTAGACAGAGACGTAATGGCTTCAAGATGTATGGCTCGGTAGACAGCGCAAGTAAATAAGGCTATCCACGCTTTTGATCCATCAGAAAGATGTAGAGGACCGGCTAGATCTACGCCTACCACTTCAAAGATGGCTGCTTCTCGTACTCTGTCTTCGGGTGGTACTCCAGGTGCAACATCTATTTTGGAAGTCTGAAGTTTTCTGCAAATCACGCATTTTCTTATTGAATTTCGAATGCATTTTCTAGACTTCATTATCCAAAAATTTTCTCTAAGTAGTGTCATTAGAGTGCTGACTCCGGCGTGCTGATTCTCCAAATGCTTCTCGAATACCAATCTTTGGACGACGGGATGCTTGTAAGGTAAGATTACAGGATATCTGAAGTTTTCACTGTCGTTTCTTTGAATTATATTGGTCTTTACTCTTAAGAGACCAGCTTTATCTTCGACAGGCCTTAAATTTCTTAATTTTGGATCTGTTCTCCCTGAAAAAGATTCTTGTTGTACTAATCGTAGAAGTACATTTTCTGCTTTTGAAAATTCTTCAACTGAAATATCCAATTCGGATATTTTCTCTGTAGTCTTCGAATTATGATAAAATCTATATATCCAGGCAATGGTTCTAACTGTTTTCTTGTAAGAGGAAAAATACTGATAGAATCGACTGAAGTTATCTTCTTTTTTATCTAAAAGATTTAGGATTGTCTTCCTTTTTTCGCTGTTTATGAGTTCTTCGTTTGGGTCTTCTTCTATTTGAGGCCATTCATTTTCATGTAAATAAAGCCAACTCGGACCCTCCCACCATCTCGATTTCTGTAGTTGTTCAAAGGAACATCCTCTAGACGGGAGGTCCGCAGGATTCAAATTTCCGGGTACGTGTCTCCAATTGCAAACTTCAGTCAGATTTCGTATTTCTAACACTCGGTTATGTACAAATGTACCCCATTCTTGTTTTCTTCTAATCCAACCTAAAGCAGTGGTTGAATCCGACCAAAACATGGTATTTACATGTAAGTTTAAATCGTTCTGTACATTTTTGGCCAACCTAGCGCCAATAAGACAAGATAACAGTTCAAGGCGGGGTATGGTCAATTCCTTAATAGGTGCAACTCGACTCTTAGCATTGATTAACTGGATTTTGATTCCTTCTGAGGTCTCTACTCTTATGAATACGCAAGTGGCATATGCTCGCTTGCTTGCGTCAGAAAAAACATGTAATGATGTTTTCTTTTCTTTCTCTGGGCAAATGTTAAGCCACCGAGGTATTTTAATTTGGATAAAAAGTTTATTCCTTTCGGCCAATTAGAAGATTGTTGTTTTAAAGTTTCAGGAAGCTCTTCGTCCCACTTCACCTTCTGAATCCACGTTTCTTGAAGGATTAGTCTGGGAACTAAACTGACAGGTGCTGTGAATCCCACAGGATCAAAAATTCTTTGGGTAACTGATAAAAGTTTTCTTTTTGTAAGGGGTTCACTTATCTTTAGGGGTTCTTCAATTTTACAAACTAAACTGTCATTTTTCAAATCCCAGAGTAATCCTAACACGGGAGCAAACCTAGGTTCATCTTCAGTTTTGTCGATCATAGCCTGGGGCCAATTCGATCGCCAACATCTCAAGTTGAAATGTGCCGAAGCCAAAATTCCTTGAGATTCTGATATGAATTTTTCTGTTTCTGGAATTGAATTCAAGCTGAGGAGGGAATTATCTAAATAGAAGGAATCTCTTAAGAGCCTAGCTGTCTCTCGCCATTGTTCGGGAACATTTTCTAAAAGGTGATTTAATGTTGCCATAAGCAAAAAAGGGCTTGAAGTTAGGCCGAAAACCACACGACAATGTCGATAAATTTTTAATTTATTTTCGCTATTAAACCAAAAAAATCTCAAAAAGTCGCGATCTTTCTCTGTTATTTTAATTTGCAGGAATGCTTTCTCTATATCGGACGAAATTCCTATTTTGTATTTACGAAATTTATTTAAAATGCTAGGTATAATTTCTACAAGATTTGGTCCTTTTGTTAAACCATCATTAAGGGAGGGACTGTTTCTAGTGTGTGCTGAGGCATTGAATACTGGACGAATTTTTGTGGTTTCACTAGATTCTTTAACCACAGGTCTGTGTGCTAAATAATGTACCTTGTCCCTTTTCTGGTCCAATACCTCTTCTATAATGTGATTGTTTTCCCAGAAATCAAAAATTTCCCCATATTCCTCTTTCCTATCAGATTTGATTAATTTATTTTCCGTCTTGTACAGGCATTTTTCTGCCAACGAGTAATTGTCTGATAAAATCGAATGGTCAACTGTCCATGGTAAATTGACTTCATATCGACCGCTTTTATCTCGTTTAACAGTTTCTAGAAAATAATTCTTGGTTTCTTGTTCTAAATCCTGTTTCGATTTGTTATCTTCATTAGTAATTCCTAGAGTATCAAGGCGCCATAAATCTGATAAACTGGCGTTTGACACGTGTAATGACAACGATAGACCCGCCAAAGAATTGCCCTGCTCACTTTTGTGACCCTCTGTCTTGCCCAAAATGGTCCAACCCAATTTAGTTCTAAATGTAGTTAATCCCAATTTTGGAAAATATTTTATGTCATTTGTGAACAGTTTAGCGGACATATCAGCTCCCAAAAGTATATGTACTTCGTCTGGATTTTTCTGGTATAAACAGGATTTATTATTTCTAGGGACATCTGATAAATATACACCTTCCTTTTCTAAGAGTTTTACTAATTTATCATCGCGACATAAATTCACGCCTGTGCATATTTTCTCTTGATCTAGTGCTTGTATTTTACACTTAAACTTATTATCTAAACTCCCGATCGTAAATTCATAACGATTATGTTCAGCTGACATTTCCATGCCCCCAAAAAGACCATGTCTGATTGTTTCTTTATTCATTCTTTTTAATTTTAATTTATCAGCTGCAAACTTACTGATGTAACTATTATGAGATCTGGAGTCAATAATTAACCGAATATATGATGATTTACTATCATCTCTGTTAGAAATTGCTACTACTAACGTCTGCAAATAAACATTCGCTTGTAAATTATGATTCGATAACGCCAATTTAGATTGATCATTTCTTTCGTAATTACTTATTTCCTGTTTCAAATCTTTATTTCCATTGCACATTATGTCTGAATGTCTACGATTACATAACTTGCATAAAGTTTTTGATACACAGTGTCTAGCTAAATGTGAAGGTTGAAGGCATAAATAACACAATCCTTTCTTACGCAATAGATTAACTCTTTCATCAAATGGTAAATTACGAGTTTTGACACATTTGTTACTTAAATGCGATTCTGAGCAAAAATTACACCTATCACTTTTATTCTCATTTAATAAATCACAAGCAGTAGGCAATTTCCGGTTCTGAGTATCAAATTTATTAACGCGGGGGAGAAAAACATCTCTACGATTTTGATTATCTAATCTTTGAGCTCGGGGGGAGAAATGACTGGCGCCGCTATCCTCTTGTCTGGTAGTTATTAAGCATTCGCGCGATACAAGTTGTTTATTTAAGAAAGATAATATATCTTTCACGCCATAATTAACACCGTGAAATTCCATATTAAATTGTAATGCTAAATCTTTAGGTAATATTTTTAGTAATATCGGTGACAATAAACTGCCGTAGCTATCCAAAGAAACATCTAATGATTCTAAACTTCTAATGTTAGTTTGGATTTCATCGTAAATTTTCCTGAGCGATTTAATGTCACTTGAATGTTTTAGTGGGGCAATATTTAATAATTTATTCAAATGTACATTCACTAAGAGGTCTTGTTTGCCATATCTTTCTTTTAAAATATCTACTACTTTTATGTAATTACTCGCGGTGACAGAGAATCCTTCTATACATTTTAAGGGGTCAGGTGCTAAAAATTATTTCAAATAATTAAATTTATCTACAGGATCTAAATTTTCATTGTTATGAATAGCCGTTTCGAATGACGACCAAAAAGTCAGCCATTCGGCTGCATTCCCGTTAAATTTAACTGGATCTAGCTGTGGGAGTTTAATGTGCATTACTTCTTTAGAAATAGGTCTTCTTTCGTTTTCTATTGATGAAACGCTTGTTTCACTTTTCTTTAGTTCTTTTAATTTTCTATTGGCTCGAAATCTCCAAGTAATTATTTTTTCACGATATTCATTAGCCGCTTCTAATTCGGCTTCTAATTGGAGCTCTTGAGTTAAAGTTTTAATCTCTGCATCTTTAATCTTTAACTCTATAGTAGTTTCATTTAATAATTCAATAGTTTCTTCTAAATCTACAGTATCTGGATCTATATCATCACATAAAGTTTTTAATTTCTCTATAAATTTATTTATACTGTCTCTTATGACAGCTCTTTCTTTTTTAGCTATTACTAAATTAGCCATAATAAATACAAAATTTAAAATTTTATAATATTATCTATCTTTTCAATTGTAAATAATGGATATAGCTGCCCACATCCCGTGTATGGGATGCCAAAAAATATTGCTGTACCAGATTTCTGATCTAAAACTTATTCTTGTTACTGACCCGATACAGCATATTTCAAATCTTAACTCTTTTCTTACAGTTACTACTTAAATTTTCTAATAAAATATTTATTCTTCAAAATAATAAGATATGGATGGGTCTCACCTGAAATCTTCTAATCCAAAAGTCCGGGTGTGGATGGGGCAACTATCATCCATTAAAGAAACAAAACTTGATGAATGTAGCACTTCTTAGATGAAAACAGAATTTTAATGCTTTGTTAGCATACACTTAAAATGAAAACGAAAACAGAACAAAAAATATCTACAGTATTTACAATTAAATATTAAATTAAATCTTAATATTAACGTTCTTAGATTGTCATTAGTTCTTAAATATTAATTCTAATTCTTTAAAAGTCTTAATTGTTCTGTTAAATTTAATAGTTCTGTTTTAGGACCGGGGCTTGTGTAAACACAACGATCTTAACGTAGCCCCATCTCCGTTCGAGGTCTTTTCTGTTCTGCTTCTGATTCTAAAAAAGCACCTTTCGCGAAAAAGAGCACTGCAAATGAAGGTGTCTTAATTTAAGACATAAAAACAACTGAAAAATCATTTAAGATACGTAAATGCCTTAATATACACCTAAGACATTATAGATATCTTAATTTAAGACAGAAATGTGTCTAAAATACCAATTCAGACACAAAAAATATCTAAAATGCATAACTATGAGAAATTTCAGACAGCAAATGCGTCTAAATTTTCGTCCATTTTGGAAATTTAGACACTTGCATTTCTTGGCATTTTTTCTTATATGAAATCTATACTTTAAGCAACATACTTAGCCTATTTAAATTTCTTTCCTCATTCAATAAATATAATACATTTTACATATTAAGTTGTAAGGCGTAAGCAATTTAAACAATATTAATTTATGAAATTAAATTTTTAATGAATATTACTCTAGATATGTGTATATTTGCATGAAATTATGTTTATTATAACTCATAAAGCAATATATTATAACGCAAAAACTATTCGGTAAAAGAAAAAAGAAATAAAAAACTATGTAATATTTAAAGCTAATATTTGATATTTAAAGAAAAAGTATTAATATGAAAGCAAGTAACTTAGAGCTAAGAAAGCGAATCTTGAATAATTTGTGCATCACTGTTTTTTATTTATTATTCTTAATTTTGATTTAAAATCTGTTTTCTTCCACATATTTACTTGTTCTTAAGCGTAAAACAACGACTTTTCAGGTATTCATGTTCATAATTTGTTTTCTTTTAAAAAACAGTTTAACGGAGGATATCGTTATCCAAAAATATTGAGGGCGAAATAAGGATAGTTTTCCACATATTTTATATGCATTTTTAAAAAATTCTAAACCTCTATATACAAAATTTAATATAATAATGCAAACTACTGTTCGATGGTATATTATTAATAGTTTTATACGTTTTATAACAATAAATACGAATTATAACATATAATTACCCGCATTTTGCTAATGCTGACTTACATATAATTATAAAAAGGACTACTCGTGTGTGAAACGGTGGCTTGATTGGCAAGGTACATGGTATTATCTGCGACTTCCGATGCTTGGTTTCGAATTCTGCGACTGATGTGAGTTCGATTCCAGTGCTGGGTGAAAGGCATTTTTTGAAAAATGTTTTTTTTTTTTTTTTTTCAATAATGCTCTAGAGAATTCTAATATCTATTTTTATCAGAAAAAAGAATCGCAGGCCACCTTTATTTATTTATTTATTTATTAAAAAGCCTTAAAAGTAGCAGTGTTTTTAAGCCTAACATGGCGGTATTTCTAAGCCTAAAAAACATGGCGGTGTTTTAAGACATTTTAATGTCTTAATTTCAGTTGCAAAAAAGTGTCTTAAAAAGTAAGACATTTTTTTTTCGCTTAAAAAATGACCATACGTTTAAGACACTTTTTTAACTGAATTTAAGACGTTTACGTTTACAGTGAGGCGCCCGTCTGTCTGGAAAGGCATTTGTTCTGAAAGCAGAAGAATGAACGGGAGATTCCCGACAACCCCATTACTTCGCTCCTCGGTACATTTGACGCAACACATTTTCGTACATTTCTTGACCGGTGTCCAATTATTTCCTCTTTTTTTTTTTTTTGGTCACACTTGTGATTATCCCTTTTTTTCCGTTGTATGTTTGATCTTTATTATTATTATTGTTATTATTCCCTTTTTTTTTTTTTTCCTGTGCACACTGCAATGATCCCGCAGCCATTACAAGTCTCCAATCTTATATCAGACGAGAAGCCGAAAAACCTTGACGGAACTTTAAAAAAAAAAAAAAAAAAAAAAAAAATGTATATCTATATACATTAAAGATCAGTTATTTAAAATTTTATAATACTTAAAAAATATTCTAACGAATAGACTCAGAATTGTATATATATATATATTAATGTAAAGAAGTTTTTTAATATGTATGCTGTTAGAATTTGTTAAAAACTTTATTGTGTTTAACCCTTTATCTACCGACGATGCTTTAAAGTACCATTAGTTTAAAAATTGTATAAAATGAAATTGTTGGAAGACTTTGATGGTGAATTTAGCACTTACAGTTTTCTTTTTACAGGAGCACAAAGAAAAATTCTTTATCATTATGGTCTATGGGGCCAAATTTTTAAAAGTGTGATAGCGTCTAAACGACTTATTAATCTGAGCAAAAAATTTGTACACGTGTTATAGGTCACAGTTGCACTAACTGTATAGATTTTGGTGAATTTAGCACTTACAGTTTCTTTACAGGGGAACAAATAAAAATTCTTTATCATTATGGCCTATGGGGCCAAATTTTTAAAAGTGTTATAGCATCTAAACGCCTTATTAATCTGAGCAAAAAATTTATACACATGTTATTTAAACACATGTATAGAAGGAAATTCTTGGAAGAATTTGATGGTGAATTTAGCGCTTACAGTTTTTTTTACAGGGACACAAAGAAAAATTCTTTATCATTATGGCATATGGGGCCAAATTTTTAAAAGTGCGATAGCATCTGAACGCCTTATTCAATTGAGCTGAAAATTTATATGAATATTATAAATCACTGTTGCACTAACTATAAGCATTTTGGTGAATCTAGCAGGGTTTTACAGGTTTTTTTTTTTTTTTTTTTTTTTTTTATAGGTTTTTACAGGGACACAACGAAAAATTCTTTATCATTATGATTTATGGAATCAAAGTTCAGTAGCGTTAAATAAAACATCGTGTAATATATGGAGAAAAATACTCAAACACTTTATTATGGTTTTCTCTCTTTTTTATGTTTAACAACTCCTCTTTCTTTACTTTATCTACAAAACTGTTAATTACTCAATGTTCGGAAAGTCGAGTGAAGTCACTCCAGATTTTTTTTTTTTTTTTTTTCTTTAAGTTCTGTTCATTTGTACAAAATTAAAATTTGTTATTAGGAACTTTGTAGTACTTAAAAAGGAATTTAACGTACAGAGATACCGTATTTTTTATTATAAGATGCATAAGAAAACTACAGTAATTAAAATTAAAAAAAAAAAAAAATTATTTATTATTTATTCATATTTATCGATATATACATAGTTAAAATTTGTTACTAGAATCTTCATTGAACCTAAAAAATGCTTTAAAGAGAAGGCATACTCACTTTTTACTTTCCGAACACTATAGTGAAGAAAGTATTGTAATCATGTGAAAAATCCGAATTTGACGTTTTGATGTTTCTATACGTTTCGAGATCCCCTGAGTCCGTTTCAACTATTTTTACGATGATGTATGTATGTGTGTGTGTATGTATGTATGTGTGTATGTATGTGTGTATGTATGTGTGTGTATGTGTATGAGTGAACACGCTTGCGTCTAAACGCTTTGTTCGAATAAGCTAAAGTTGGTACGTATATTGTAAGTCACCATAGTACGAACCCTATTGATTTTGATGAATCTAGCACTTAAAGGTTTTTTACAGGGACACCAGGAAAAATTCTTTATCATTTTGGCCTATGGGGCCAAATTTTCAAAAGTGCGATAGCGTCTAAACGCTTTATTAATCTGAGCAAAAAAAATTGTACACATGTTGTAGGTCACAGTTACACGAACTGTATAGATTTTGGTGAATTTAGCCCTTACAGTTCCTTTACAAGGGCACAAAGAAAAATTCTTTATCATTATGGCCTATGGGGCCAAATTTTTAAAAGTGATATAGCATCTAAACGCCTAATTAATCTGAGCAAAAAATTTATACACATGTTATAGGTCACAGTTGCACGAATTGTATAGATTTTGGTGAATTTAGCACTTATAGTTCCTTTACAGGGACACAAAGAGAAGTTCTTTATCTAAACGCCTTATTTATTTGAGCTGAAAATTTATATGAATATTATAAATCACTGTTGCACTAACCATAAGAATTTTGGTGAATCCAGCATTTATAGATTTTTACAGGGACACAACGAAACATTCTTTATCATTATGATCTATGGGCGCAAAGTTTAGTAACGTTAAATGAAGCATCGTGTAATATATAAAGAAAAATACTCAAACACTGTATTATGGTTTTCTCTCTTTTGTTTGTTTAACAACTCCTCTTTATTTTTTTTTATCTATAAAACTGTTAATTACTCAATGTTCGAAAAGTCGAGTGCAGTCACTCCAGATTTTTTATTATAAGATAGACAGGGTTACCGCGTGTCAAGAAGAACGAGGAAAAGTCAGGAAATTTGAAATTACTGGGGAAAAAAAAAATAGTCCAGGAAAATTGTAAATATTACCCAAAAACCAGAAAGGATAATGTGAAACCTGAAAATGCTTTTTGAGCGTGCAGTTTAAAATGTAAATGTGAAATGTAAAAAATTTAACTATGTAATAGCTGTTCCTTATGTTCCTCTAATACATCATGACTATTTTCAAAAACTTTCTCATAATAATAAAAATTTAAAATGGCAATTAAAATATCATTATCTGAAGAAATATTGAAATAAGGTATTATTATTTTATTATTTATTTATTTATTTATTTTAAATATTTAATAAAAACTTTATAAAAAATATTTAATTTAATTCAATTGAAATCCCAAATTTAATATTTCATTAATGTATGATTTTCAAATTTGGTTAATTTTGAAAGTGGCGTACGCCATTTTGAGGTCATCAAAAGTATAAATTACTTTCAACTAATACACTATCTACCAATGAGTATTTGGACACTTTCGAATTTACACATTTTGTGAAATATCTTCGAAAATTCTGTGGGAATTATCTTGAAACTATGGGAGAATAAAGAACATGTTAAACCAAAAGTTTTGCCCTAAAGAGGAAAAGAGGATCACTAAAAAATTAAACAAAAATCAAAATGTTTTGGGCCTCCCTGTAGAAAGTAGCGCTTGAAATGCGTTTAGACTGTTGCACGTGATTATGAGGATTTTTCTAATTATCCGTATACATTTTTAAGAGGGTATCACATATATTCATGGAGATACAACGGTTTCTTTAAAAAATTGCAAATTAAATTACCACATTTTAAATTAAAATACGTAGTTTATTAGACCCAATGCAAAGACATTATTAAGAAACTTGACAGAATTTCACTTCAACGGTTTCAAAACAAAATTTCAGTTCTCTCAAAATAAAAGCTAAACTATAAGGTGTTTTGCTCACATTTTTATTTTTATTCAATCAATGCCCATGGTAATACATAATTCGCTGAATGTAAATAAATATTGATAAAACCTCCTATCATCTTCTTTTTGTTTTTGAGAGGAACCGGAATTCTGTTCATTCTATCGCTCATCCTTACACGATATTCATTTGGGATTTTCATATAAGTAGCCTAATACCTTTGGTTATTAAATTATGCAAATGAAATTTTTTTAAAGCTTGCGCATGCGTAGTTAAAAATTATTTTGTAAAATGCTCGTATTTCATAAGGTATTTCATAGTTTTGCATTCTGATTGCAGTATGCTATATCTAATGTAATATGCTAAGTTTCATAAAAATGGTTTTGCACTGAGTCTAATACCCTACTTATTAAAATTAAAAAAACGATAATTTTATTAGCAATTTTTTAAAAGAAACCGTTATATCTCCATGAATATATGTGGAAGCCTCATAAAAATTTACACAGATAATTAAAAAAATCCTCATAATCACATGCTACAGCCAAAATGTATTTCGAGCATTATTTTCTACAGGGTGATACAAAACATTTTATTTTATTTTTTACTGGTCTCTTTTTCTTCTTTAAGATAAAACTTTTGCTGAAATATATAGTGTGTAACATGTATTTTTTAATTCCCAAATTTTCAGGATGATTCCTAAAAAGCTTTTCTAGATATCTGACAAAACGTCTAAATTCGAAAGTGTCCAAATACTTATTGGTAGACAGTGTACTTTAAAAAATGTCACATTATAAACTTAAACCAATTTAATATTTAAAAAACATAAAATGAGCATAATAACATGCACCAATATTTCTCAAACCATTCAAATACAAACCCTTAAATATCTCCATATAATATAGAATAGACTTACACCACTTTCAAAGAAAACGGTTCATTTATATTTTAAGCCATTTCTTTAAGCTTGAAAAGTCTTGCTTCACAATGTAACTTTTTTTTTTTTTTTTTTAAAGCTATTTAAAGACGACGACGAAAAGAGCACCGCCTGTATGCGGGATTATTGAAAATAAATTTGATGTCTTCAGTGTTTGATTATTAGCTTTCATATTAGGGCTTCCCTCTTAGCTTTTTTTAAACATCACAGATGAATTATATCGAAGAAGGGATAATATTTCACTGAATTAGCAGCTGTTAATTCATAGCGTGAAAACTTCTGTAAAATCCCTTTTTAAAGAATTTTTAGCCGCAATTTGCTTTTATATGTCCCGTAGGAATTCGAGTTACATTGCACCACACCCTTTTTTTCTTCCAAATACATCTTAAAGTGTACTACAATACAAGTTATAATACTACAATTGACTTATTTAAAATGACTTACAAAGAAAGAAATCAGCGTAAAACTGATTTGTTTTTTGGCAAGAGTGAAATTTGGTGGATAGTTCTTGTAACAGTTTTTATTTATTTATTTATTTATTTTCTAATTTTTGTAAGACCTAATTTATGAATCGAAAATTAGCTGAAATATTATCATCTTTTGTAAAAAGAATCATTTTAATAGGTTACATATGTTTTTCTTTCTTTTTCCTCTTCTTTCTTATTTGATTAAAATATGCAAATTTCTTGTAATCTCTTGAAGTATTTTGTTTCAGGATTAAAAGAAAAAATAAATAAAAATAAAAACTGGTCTGTAACAACCACACGACTTTCATTACACTTTGTACATATTGTATACTCTTTTTAGAAGTAGTATTCCGAAGACATAAAATTGTATCAACAAATCAGTCATCTAACAATTTTCCTCGAAGAACAAACTAATACATATGCCTTAAGATATATGAAATAGAATTTACATAGCGAGTTTTAAAAAATCCATAGAGCCGTTTTTTGAAACACTCATTTCTGAGATTTAAAACAGATACACCTAATCAGGATGCCAGTCATTTTTTCAGTAGTAATCAAATAATAAATGCGAAAGGGCATCTAGAAAAAGGTTTATGCAACAAATTTGAAGAAAATCGGTAGAGCCGTTTTTGAGATACCGACTTTCGGTTCCACTTCTGATTTCCACCAAAACTTCGGAAATTCATCTATTCAATGCAAACTAGCAATTACATATGAAAGCGTGTCTAAAAGAGAATCAGTATGGCGAATTAATGGAATAAATCGACCAATTTTAATGGAAATTGGTCGAACCGTTTTTAAAGAAAACACTGGCGAAACCTAAAACTGGCCTACTTTTATAGGACGCTTATCAATTTTTCTGAAATAGCATACTAATACATAAGAAGTACATCTAAAACGATGTTTATATAGAACTTTGAAATAAATCGTTAGAACCGTTTTTGAGATATGGATTTACGGTCTCACTTCCAGTCTTCAATGTACCTTTTCTGATTTTTCAATTTTTTCCAAGTTGTCACAATTATCTGTACACAAAACCTGTTATAATTCTAAAGTTCTGTCGTTCTGTCTTTATTAGTTTTGGAGGTATGATGGTTAGAAGATTTCACACATACATACATACCCACTGAGCATTTGTCAAAAAACGCCTTTTTGAACTCAGTTCTTAAAACATGTAAAACTTGGGTGAAAACTCGATGTCGAAATTTTGACTGAATACAATATTTCGATTAACTAGGTTTGTAATAATAATAATAACGAGAAATTTTCGTGCGAGAAAAAATAATATTTCCAGCTTTTATTGTCTCATTCCTGATCATCTTCTTTATGTATTTTTCAACGTAATAGAAGGTAGATGTAATTCTATGGTTTTGAGAGTTATGAGATGTAAATGAAAGTAAATGTAACATTCTGAAATAGAAAGTAGGTTGAATTTTAATGGTTTTCAAGAAGAATCAATTTACAGAACGTTTATTAATTTTTTTCATTCATTTAATAAATTTATTTCATTCTAGAGTTCATGACTTAAAGTCTTCACAGTTACCACCAAACTTGAATCTGAGGCGATCCGATTCATGGTATAAAAATGTTATTTTTAGAGTTTAAACTTAAATGTGGTCACTGCTGGTATAGTGTCCGCTACTGGCATACTTACCTAGATATAAAACAATCTAATGAATCCCTAAAGTATATTATTAAATAATAATAATAATTGTAAATGGAATTCTGACAAATGGTATATTTTAAAGCTACGAAGTGTAATCAAAAAATGTTTTACAGATACATTCCTACTCGTACAATTATTTGGTTTGCTGTACTGTAAAAAAAAAAAAAAAAGTATTATTATTGGATTGATTTTATTGGAAATCGACTTATTGAAATCACTTAGTTCATCTAAATAAATCTATATGTTACATAATAAAATATTTGTCATCTCGATAACTACCGAAAAATTACCCTGCAATAAACTACCAAATAGTGCGTAGTTTGCCATAATCTCTTTACTCCCATTTAATAATATAAAGAGAACATTTAGAAGATACTTTTTATTACGTCCATTTTCTAATAAGCATTTCAAAATAACGTTATAATAGGTCGATTTCTAAAGAAATCAACCTATAAGTTTCGTACATTCAGAAGGTGAATGACTACTCCCCATACGACATTTTATGTATTTTTTACACGATACGTTAATGATTGTAGATTTTGAAACAGAGATATGCAGTAAATGATACGCAAAAAAATTATTTACGATATGACACCTAAAAAACAAAAATTCTTAAACAAAACGCATTACAGAGTGAATGTAATGTCCTTTTATCAGTTAACCCCTTAACGCGCGGTGTCCTCGCCACGAGGACGCCAAATTTAAGATCCAGCTGAAAAAATTCATCCCGGAAAATTTTTAGCAAAAATTTACGTTTATAACATATCAAAAAAGACCGTTTTTTTTAACCTTAAAATTTAAAATTTCTTTTAGTTTAATTTAGTTGATGAATTCCGGTGGCAGTATAATTTAAATGATCCGAATTGTCTTGCGCCGCAAAGGGTTAAGGTAAATCACAAATGAAAAAAATTCGAAAACAAAACTAATATGTTACGTCATATCAATTGTTTTTAATTATATTAATGCTGAATCATTTCGAACCAAAATTGGATAGCGAATTTATTTTAGAAATATCTTGGCTTGGATGTGCTCGTTGACTAGTTGATCCGCCCTCTTGTTCCAAAATGGCAGCCATTTGAAAATGTCATACTCTTATAAGAAACATATTTATAAATTGATTTGCTTGAAATTCGATATGATATTAGATCTTCCTTGATAGTATTACTTAGATTTTACTTATAGGGCTCTTTACATATTAAAATGTGCACCAATTTTTTCCCCTAAATAACAACGCCCATTTTTGACTTTATTTATTTTTTGGGGGGTGGGGGGGGGATTACTTGGATCAGATTGGTCCGGAAATTGGTATAGTTTATTTATTCTTCTCAAATTTTCATAGAGTTAGAAGCTATCAATGTCTGACGATGTCTGACGATACTGATATTAATTCATATCTTCATGAAAAAATAAATAAATAAATAAATAAATAATAAATAATAATAATAATAATAATAATTCAAATTTCATGTTTTTGATTTGTTAGAATGAAGTGACCCTAATACATTCCATTAATAATTTTGATCAAAAACATATTTTTAATTAAAAAAATTATTAATAAATTTATAATATAAAAAATTATGAATTATGGTATAGGTTACTTTTTCACGAATGGAACAGGCATTATCAAAAATGGGTTATAAAATTTTTAGTTGGTTGCTATCATTATTTTTCGGATTATAGTGCTATTTCATTTCTTATTCGCCTTAGGGACCCGTCATGTATTATCATTTCTGTCATATACAGCCTTGCATACAAAAAAATTACATAAAGTAGTTATTTGAGTAAGTTTAGATAACCCATAGTTTCTTAATTCGCTTTTTATTTTATATTTAAAATTGTCTTACTCATTTTACGGTTATTATCTGAATGAATATATTATTTTTCTGTGCTAGATCTTATTTTATTTTATTTTATTTATTTATTTTAATGTATGGATGAATCTCTAAATCATTTTCTTTTGTAATTCTATCAAGAATTAATTTAAAAGTATGTAAACTGTTTCTATTACCGAACTACCTAGAACTCAGAAATTCGAATATAGAATCAAAAATTGGGTGTTGCCATTCGAAAAAGTGAAAATGCTGCAAATTTTAATATGTTGAGGACCCCATAAGCAAAATTCAACTATAATATTAATAACAAGATGTTATTATCGATCGATCGGCATCATCCGCATGTTTATGTGATAATTTTCGGCGAAATTACTCAGGGGACTTTCTTTTCTTTTTTTTTTTTTTTTCCTGATTGCACATAGCAACTAAGTTTATTAATGAACTTGATCAGCCATTTTGTTTCAAAATGGTGACTATTTGTAAAGAACAATGAAATCAATCTACTCTTTCGATTGGGCTGGAGAAACTTGTTTTAATTTTAAAGAAGTATAATATAATCCAGAAAATGTTTCTTGCAATGTATAATTAGTGTACTAAAGCTGATTTCTCTATATATTAAAAAAAAAAAAAAAAAAAAAAAAGTTACTGCCGCTGGTGTTATTTTTATTTTATTTTATTTTGTCTGAGACCATATCCTCTCCCGAACGCGTCGTGAGAGGTATCAATGCTTGCCGAATACTCGAAGGAAGGCATTGCTTTTGACTAAAAATTTCTACTGCCTTAATTCACAAAGTTATCAATTAAGAATCTTGTGTTAACAAGGGTACACTATGGATATTAAAATGTTATAAATGGTGTAAAAAAACTAAAATAAATAAAATAAATATCAATGTGTTGCTGTTGGTAACAAAGAAATTTATCATCTGCAAATAAGTAAAAAGTATTAACATAGATATTTCCAATGGAAAAATGAATTTAAAATTGTAATTTATCTGCAGATATTTTTTTTTTCTTTTCCCCTACTTTAAAAAAATAAAATAAAATAAAATAAATGAATGAATGAATAAAATTAAATACTTAAAAAAAAAAGGAAAAATGGAAAAGAAATAAAAAAAAAAAAAAAAAAAAAAAAAAAAAAAAATGAAGAAAGAAAGAAAGAAAAAGAAATTTAAAAATTATCATTCATTTTTTTAGTTATGCCAGAAAAAAAAAAAAAAATTAGAGTAGTAAAAATATCGAAAAAAAAAAAAAACTGATATTTTTAAAATATTAAGCGAAAATTTTATCCAAATGCAATAAATATTAGTTTATTTTAACGTCAGACGAAAAAGATTTAGTTATGAATAAGATGATTATGTTAAACAAATATTGCTACAGAGTTTTAAGTCAAGCTCAAAATTTTTTTTAATGAAATCTAAGAGACAACAACTTAGACCATTTTATATAAAGATTTAGTATTTCAACACAAAACATATTTTAAATGATTGGCTAAAAAGGAACATCTTTAGTATAAACATGTTAACGATTTTTAAAATTTAGAGATGAAGTAGCTCGGATATTTTTCGCCAAGGAATTCATTTCGGCAACAACGATAGTCATCTTAACTCTAGTCATGCCTTAAAAATATAACTAAATAATAAAATGCTGCAATAATAATAATAATAATAATAATAATGAAATGTTTAAAATATTTACAATAATCACAAAGTTTTTATTTTCAATGCGTCCGACTAAATCATATTCTAGATAAAATGCACTTTAAAAGGTTGCATCTTTACTGATGTAAGCACCATTTTAAACCTAGCTGTACATTGGAAATAAATATAGAGTATTACATATGATTAACAAAAGTTAAGAAAAGTTACTATCGTCATTGTTCATTTTGTGTGTCCAGCTACAGTATGTTTTTGCCCAAAATAGTGGCAATTTGTTATTATGTTGTCGAATGTTAAGACAGACTTTTTTAACATATTATTTCTTTTAGAAAACGATATAGTATTAAATATTGTGTATTTTAATGTGATATCAAATATGGGAATTCCTATAATATCCTTTTGTTTTTGTCTTGTGTTATGTATTATTAATATTCCTATTCAATGAAAGTCAAAGCTGCGAATAGGCTGGTAGAGGTCCACAGGGATTAATGAGTGAAACAAATCGAGAATCGAGAGGAGAGACGTGAAACCTTCCTCGGGGGTTAGTGACCGGAGCGGGCAGGTGACAGCGTCCCCTAGTATTTAAAACAAGAATCACCAATTTCGTGTAAAAGCATGCATTTCTAGAAAAGCTACTTAAAAAAAAAAAAAAAAAAAAAAAAAAAAAAAATCAGTGTATAACTTTTAAAAAAATAAATAACAAATAAATAAAATAATGTTTTGTATAAATAAGTTAATTTGAATTGATACATTATTCCAAATTAATTTGAATTAATACATAAATTCGTAATGATATGTAATATACTGTTGAAAGAGTAGTCGAATTTAAAAGTTTATTGAACTATCTTTTTTTATTATAGAAAATTATAACTTAATATTTCAGCATATTCAGTTACATCTAATGCTGATTTTATAGTTCAAGTTTGTTAGTCTAATCAGTTTAGTATAATCAATATAGTACTTTACTATAATTGTTTAATTTGCTTTAAAGTGAAGTTTGTAATTTTCATATAATTCATATAAAATATAAACACATTAATCAAAATAAGTAAATGAGCATCTGTAGAAAGGCACCATAAAATATATAAACTAATATTATGGCATTTAATTAAAAATTAATTACCGAAAGAGACATAAATGATTGATATTAAATAAAAGTTATATAAAACTATCATCAACAATGTTGTCTAAAATCACCGAGATTTCCTCAATAAAAATATGAAATCATTAATCTTAATGGTAAGTGATTTTTTTTCCAAAGAAATTTTTATAACAATCAATGAGGTGTGATTTCTTTTGTGCCACGATTTCTCATTTTAAATGGATGACTTTGAATTAGTATCATATACGAAACAGATTTAAATTAATATTAATTACTCAAAGGGAAAATAAATGACTTGTTATTAGATGAATATTGAGTGAAAATTTAATTAACAATGTTACCAACTTCCTGAAAATGATTCCATTTTTGTATGAATACATTTTTTAAGGTTTTTACACAATTACCAACATTTATAAATATGAAATGATTGTTAGTTTAGTAGAGATATTTTAGTGATACTTGTTAATAATAATAATTATTATTATAACTTATTATAATTATTATTGTTACAACTTGGTGAACGTAGTTTCATTTGTTTTTCACTTTTAATAATTGATTTTTAAATTCTTATTATATGTATCATATTAAAATTAAATAACAAAACTGTTATTTAAAAAAAAGTTTAAGTGATGACAATCATTAAAATGTATATTGCCAGCATTATATGCACTAATTCCTTTATCAAAGCGGTTTTATTATTATATTTTCTTTTCCAAAGAAATTTATATAACGCTCAATAATTAGTTTAGTATCTTATATGGTTTAGTATCTTATATGGAACAAATTCTAATCAATATTAATTATTCAAAGTTAAACTAAATTATTACGTAGTAGATAGATATTGAGTGAAAATTTAATTAACATTATCTCCTCTCTTATGTGTATATATATATATAATATATATATGCATATATATAAGAGAGGAGATAATGTTAATTAAATTTATATATATCTATATTATATATATAAAACACATTGTAGAGTTTTTACGGTTTTTACACAAATATTAACATTTATAAATATAAAATGATTGCTAATTTAGTAGACACATTTTAATGATATTTGATGATGATAATAATAATACAGTGGACCCTCGTTAACATGAGCACTGTTAACGTGAATTACATTTAACGTGAACTGTTTCTACAACCCCTGTCAAAAAAGAAGATTAGTTACTGATAGCATGAACTACTGATATCATGAACAAAGTTTTTATCCCCCTTGAGATTCACGTTAACGAGGTTCGATTGTAATAATAATAACTTGTTAAAAGTAGTCTCTTATTTTTCATTTTTAATAATGCATTTTTAAACCCAAATTATGTGTATGGTATTTAAATTAATTACTACAAAACTCATAAATATCGTTTATTTTAAGAGATGAGGATCATCAAAATGTTCAATCCCAGCATCATATATATGTGATACTCTAATTCAGTTATCGAAGCTTGCTGCTATAACACAAATATATGATAAATATATGACGTTTTTTATCACCTTAAGATAAACCACCCAATCTTCTCTAAAACAAATTTTTGAGTTTTAAAATAATAAAATAGATCTCGGATATGTTTAGCTTAAATATAATTATGCATTTCTTTAACTTTGTTTATACATTTGTTTGTTTCGACCAATGTTGAACCAACATTAATACTTTGATTGCAGAAACACTGAAAAAATGTTTAATGTGTTATTGAAAGACAGAGAGAGAAAAAAAAAAAAGAAACTGTGTATACTAACAACATAAAATACGCAAATACGTTAACAATCATTTCGAACTATCAGTCTTTATCAGGTTGAAAAAAAAAAAAGAAAGAAAGAAAACAGCATATTAAAGCTTTTTTAATATTATCCTCGTTAAGGTGGGCGCAAACCTACTGATAGATCTTAACGTAGATATTTTTGCATTCATATCAAGTTGTAAAAATGAATGCATGTGATAACTATTACATTTTATTTATATGTAAACAAAATTTTATAGCCATCAAGTAAGTTTAAAAATTAAAAAAATATTCAGTAACAATCTGAGTAAAAACACCTTAATTTCCCTGCAAAACTAATTCATTTTCAACTTAAAATTCATCTCTTAATGATTTATGTATATGGCAGAATATAGAAAATTCCTCAAATTGGCCGTTCATATTTTTAAACTTTTCTCCAGCGACAATAATTACACGTATCCAATAATTCTCAGAATGGCTATTCCAAGCGCCGGAGCGTGAAATTAAAATTGGAGATTTGCAGAAGGTTCAAATAATATTATAAGTCAGTGGAGTTGGTAGAGGTTGGATGGTGGTCCAAGCACAGCCCTGCGGCTCACAAATATCACTCTTTGCAAATTGGAGGAATTTTATTTTTAATGTAGACCGGTCACTTAAGCGGAAATTGGGAGATCTATTACTTTGTTGCAGCTTGAAAGATTGATGGAATAAGTGAATTTGGATTTGATTGAATCAGGGGAAGTAATTACAGATAGAGTGGCAGAGCGAAATTAATTAAAATATTTTTCAAAACACAAAAATCTCGTTTTGATGGGAAGTGTGATTAAACCGTGTTCTCGAAGGCCAAGATAAACTTGTTTGCTCTGTAAATACGATTAAAATGTGTTAATCGCAGATTCGCAATTTAATGCATTAGTCGGCTACATTGGCAGAAAATTACAAATGAATTAAAAATTCCTTGTGTATAATTCTCCTTTTCCCATGTTCTTGAAGAAAATTATGATTTATAAATTGTATGTTGAATGATTACTTTTTTTCTTTTAAAAAGTAAGGATATATAACCTGAATTCATACAAAGAAGAAGAGAGACTGATTCTGAAATAAGATGTTAATGAAATTTTTCTTCTAAGCTTTTTATTTATATTCTAAAAATAATTTTGTGGATTAATATTCTGTTTATTTTATGCGTTTAATTTCATTTTAATTTTGAATATTATATAATATATATATTTAATTTTTAATGTTTTATTTACCGTGTATGAATTTGGTTAAAATTTCAACTGACTCTAAGAATTTTAAGCTTAAAAATTTTATTAATTGGAAATTTCGATTTTATTATTATGCACATTAATGTTTAAAATTTATCAAATCATTCTTAATAGAATGAATGCATAGCTGCCAAGTCTTCTTGATTTCCAAGAAGACTTCCCGATTTTTGTGTTTCCTTCTTGCTTCCTGCCAGAAAATAAAATCTTCTTGATTTTCAAATTTTCCTTGTGTTTCATCTTTTTTGCTTCAAAAAAAAAAAAAAAAAAATTTAATATATTTATAAATTATACGTAAAAATCTTATTCACTTTATGCATAAATTTGCATCGATGAAATTTGTTCCAAAATATTAATCATATCTTGCAGTAATGGCTTTTACAGTTTTAATTCCTGACAAAACTGGGAGTGTATAAATCTGAAAATAGGGCAATTCTTCCGTGTTTGCTTATGAGAACAAATTTTTTTGTGAATTGTATACTTGCTATCTTGAATAAAATATTAGTATATTTTTATTTAACTTGAAGAATATTCCTTTAAAAAATTAGTTCAATATATGCATGTACAACAGAATTTACTTAACAACAGAATTTAAACATAAATTCACATAATGTTTACGGTGTTATTTGTTCCCCAGTTTTTAAATGTTCAAAACTAAACTTATTGGCTTATTTTAGAATTGATGCCAAATCAAAATAACTTTAAAAATAATTATTAGAAAGTTTTTTTTTTTTTTTTTTTTTTTTTTTGGTTAACTTATGGTCTTTTAATTCTTTGCGGACGGCAGATTTTTCCATTTTGATCACCAAGTATCCGACTTTTGCGTTCCTGAAAAACAGTTACAGAATTTTTTCTCAGTGTGATATCAACTGTTGCTAAAAAGAAAAAAAAAAAAATCTTTCCAACAAACCACAAAGAGACTACGCGCTATATCTATAAATAGGACTTTAATTGGTTAAGATAAAAATATGTTTCTACTGCATCGAAAGAAATTTTCGATATTCAATTATCTATCGATAATTTGAAATGTTCTAGATAACAATTTAAAATATGGAAGAGGAAATTAAGAAACAGTGTAATATTTAACATTTTTATCTTCTGAATGAAATGTTCGGTTTTCTTTCATCTTATATCACTTAAACTATCTAGATTTTTACCATTCATCATACAGTGGTTATCAATATTTCTTCAAATTAATACAAGATATCAAATGATAAGACGCCATACCTCATTCTTTCAAACAATGGGTTAAGCTTTCTACATGAACCAGTCTACTTAGAAAAAATACCTAGATGCAATCGACTAGGGTAAAAAAAAAATCAATAACGTTGAACATATTTCAAGTACATTAATTTTCAAGCTTGGCTTATTTGGTATATAGAGAACAATTCATCCGTTCTTGAAATTAGCTATTAATTTCCGGAAAATCGAAGAATTAAAGCTCATTTTGTTGGGTTTAATACTTTTGAAATAGCGTAAAAGATATAGCAAATGTAAGTAGTGATAAAGTAGTTTTCGTTTCTTAAAGGATAAAAAAAAAAAAAAAAAAAAAAAAAAATGATAATCCGTCCTTTGTCAATTAAGTTTTTGTAATTCATTGACTAGCATGGCTTCAATTTCGTAGTTGTTCTTTTTGATTGTGATTGGTTTCTAAAAATTGATCTATACTTTAAATGTATTTGAGATGTTCATTACAAAATTATTTATTCAAAATTTTTATTATCCTTTTGATGTTCGTAGTTTATAAATTACACACAGGGTTCGATCCAGGTTTTAAATTTTGGGTCCCCTTTTTGTGAAAAGAAAAGAAAAGAAAAAAAAAAAATATATATATATATATATATATAATATATATACCTATATATCGTGTATAAAATCTTACGTTTTAACAGTCATTCTAAATAACGTTTAATATCAAATTAACATAGTTTCATTGAACCAATAAATTAAAAATAATACTGAAAACATAAAAACGTTTTATAAAAAGATCGCTTTTGTAAAACAAAATCTTGTGAAGGGCTCATTTCATAAATTTGAATTTTGTGAAGGGTCCCCTTTTATAAATTTGAATTTTCTGAAGAGTCTCCTTTTATGGTGGGGAATTTGGTGAAAGGGGACCTTTTATGGTGTGGAATTTTGTGAAGGGGCAGCAAAGGGGACCCAATTTTTGCCTGGATCGACCCCTGAGGTTTATATCTAAAATTTTGATTTGATTGTTTTGGCTGTTTTTGATGTTTTTGATGTGTTGAAACCGAACTATCACGTATAGTTTTTTGTGAATACAGGGTGTCTACTGACACTGTTTCTTCCGTGATTCTTCCACCAATATAATTATATGGTAATTCTTATAGTAGCTTTCCATAATAATTATAATTAATCATTTAAGTATATTAGAAACTACCGACAATGAAGAAATTGTGTCGGTAGACACAATGATGAGATCCTATATTGATGTGATATGTGGAAAGAGTGATATATGTGTTACAGAAAAAATAGCTTCATTTTCGGTTTCAGCACTTCAAAACACATATGTATCAGCTACAAATATCATGTCAATCTTCACCAACATTTTTTTTTTTTTTTTTTTTTTGTAGACCTGCGTTATTAATCATACTTTTTCAAATAGTGCATCGTGGAACTAAAAGAAAAATGAATAAAGGAAACAAAAACATATTTTAATTCATCATTTGGAAGCATGTTTTCTTTACAAATCTTTACTATACGTTCTCCGAATCATCTTTCACCTAGATGTAAAATCATTTATTTTTTGCCTTCCTACAAAAAAAATTTACTTTAATATTTCAGTAAATAGCAGTTTGCATATTATTTCTAATTTCAAAGTAATATAAAATTCAATTCTCTTAACGATTTGATAACCAACATTTCATCTATATTACATGTTTCTCTGTTCATTTCTTAAAAAGTTATACGCAAAGAGAGGGAGAGAGAAAACAGGCTGTTTTCTAACTTTTATAAAACAATATAGTTTTTGTTTTTTAAAAATATCAGCTGTAATCAATATCACATCTTTAAAAATATTGCTAAAATTGTGTTAGGGAGTTATGTATTTTTGCATAAATAAATTTTGCAAGGCGTTCCTTTTTATTCATTCCTTTATTCCTTTATTTGATTGATTGATTAATTAATTTATTTTTTAGCTTCTTATTTTTTTATTTTTTTATTGTTTTGCTCGATAATGTGAATTTTATTATTGTCCATGAACAATAATATGAATTTTATTCTTCATGGTTTTTGAAAATATATTCAGAAGTAACTTAATGATTATATTCCTAATTTTGTTAATATTTTTCTATATAAAAGTTGAATATTAATTTATTTAAAACTATAAGGCCAAATTGTTATTATGTAAATACCTTAATAAATAAATAAATAAATAAATAAATAAAAATTCCTTTTAAAAGTAATTTTTTTTATCAGTATTTGTGAAACAAAAATTTTTTATATGAGTAACATCTGCTAAAATATTATCAGTACGTTGATACATCTAGCCATTAATAATATAAATTAAGTTCCGTTTGTGCATTATTTATTTCTTTTGTTAGATCTATGTAAATCGGTATTTCGGAAAAATAAATCCTTCGCGCGACTAAAGTGTATGCATATTCTTTAATTTATAACCTTGACTTTTCTACCATTACACATTTCCTGAATCAGTGGGAGGGGGGGGGGGCAGTAAGAAACATCGTAAAATCTCTTATGAATGAGAATCTTGTAGCAGCTTTATGAAAAACGAGGCTTAAACAGGTCATTTTACTTTAAAATTATGCTCATTTATTTTAATTTCTTTCTAAATTGTTTTTTAAGTGTCTGTTGATTCTTTAGTGCCATTAACTGGTTTTTGGTGTAGTTAATTAAATATCTCAATATATTTCCATACCACTTTTTTTTTTTTTCCCCCCTCATTGGTTTTGTTACTGTTTTTCTGCTTTTCGGAAGTCAGGCATTTCAAGTTTTGAAATACGTCTATAATTTCATTATGAACAGTGAAACTTTAAAGTGAGTAAATTATCTCTTTTATAGTAAGTGCTGTAACTATTCTAATTGCTTGATGAATCAATTAGATTTAACGAAAACTTTTAAAATTATCAGATAAATTTAAAACAAATCTTCCAATTTCCAGTTTTGTATTGAATTCTGTAAAAAAACAAAATGATACATTTCTTTCAAATAAAATTATTTTTGTAATCTTTCATAATATTTATGTGCAGCTTATATTCTTTCTTTCTTCCTCTTCCTCTTTGCTTTCTTTCTTTATTTTTTCTTTCTTTCCTCTTCGTCTTCTTCCTCTTTTTTTTTTTTTTTATCTTTTGTGTACACATGATGAAATCCTATATTAGTTTATTACTGAAAATATCACTATTTTTTCACATTAATTTTTTCTCCATAAAAAATGTTATTAAACTCTAAAAATTTTCTATTACTAGTTTTTAAGATATTTACAACTTTAGATGTCTTGAACGCAATTTTCAACTTAAGAGTTATTATTATTATAATTTTTTTAAAGGTATATTTGTATGTGCATTAGCTAAACTCTATGAGCGTGCTATCTCAAAAATTATTCTGCGGAATTCCTTGACATTTTGTAATAAGTTAGACATTAATAAGTATTGTTTATATTTTTGTATATATCATCCAGCAGGTGGCGTTTCTATGCTATATGTTACATTTAAAATAGATAAACATAAACATTTATTGTATATAGTATCACCAAACTTAATATATGTTTTTATGAACTGTGAAACTATCTATGAACTGTTAAACTATTCTCATTACGAAATATACATTCTTATGCATGATATATTAAATAAATTTATCAATAGTTCAATAAAAAATAAAGAAAACACTAATGTGAATTTTTAAAATAACTAAGAGAATTACAAGACTTGCATAATAATTAAAAATACTTGAGAAAAATCTAAATAATATCTACAATGATAAAGATTGGTAAAGAATAAAATAAGAACATAAAAAAAGTTTCCATGTATAAAATAACTGACAAAAAAAAAAATTATCGAGAAAGGAAGATTATTAACGAATAATATAAAATGTGCACAAATAATGATATCGGAAATCAAATTTTAAGACTGAAGAAACTAGTAATATTAAATAGCTTAAAAACTGATACGATAAACGGATATCTTGCAATATACTCAAAAAAGAAAGAAGTAAAAACTTAAAACATGAGATAATAAATAGTGACAATAGTAGAAAAAAATCAACAGGGTAGAAACATATTAAAATAATTTTAATTGTGAATTTGTTATGCATTGTTTATTATTTGTAATTATATAGTATTTTTCTCCCTAACTTCTGCTTTCCTGAGTACCTGTAAATGTTTTCTCATTCTTCATATATATATATATATATATATTTGTTTGTTTGTTTTTGTTATTGAAAGACTTCATTTAATAGTCAGAAAAAAAAAATATCAATAACTACTTATATATTCGAGTCCATTGAATAATCACGTAAAAAATTTGGACATTTTCCAATTTAGACGTTTTGTTAAATATCTAGAAATGTTCTTTAGGAAATATCTTGAAACTTTGGTGGTGTAAAGAAAATGTTATACCTCATATTTCTGCAAAAGTTGTGTTCTGAAGAGGAAAACGGGGCCAATAAAAGAATTAAACAAAAATCAAAATGTTTTGGATCACCCTGTAAAAAGTAACGCTTTAAATGCGTTTTGGCTAAAGCTAGCAATAAAAAAAAAAAAAAAAAAAAAAAAAAAAAAAAAACATAATTTAATAGCAAAAGTGTTGAGCAATTTATACGGAAACCCCAACCAAATAGCGTGTAAATTCAGAAAGTTATGAGAGATAGAATGAATAGAATTTCAGTTCTTCTAAAAAAAAAAAAAAGAAGAAAAAAGGGGGCGGGGAGATGATAAAGGGTTTTATCAATATTTATTTACAATCAGCGGACACTTTGTTACCATTAGTTATTGATTGAATCAAAATAAAAATGTGAGGAAATCACCTTATAGTTTAGCTTTTATTTTGTGAAAACTGAAATTCTGTTCATTCTATTTCTCATAACTGTTTGAGCGATATTTATTTAGGCTTTTTATGTAAGTTGCTCAATACTTTTGGCTATTAAATTATGCAAATGATTTTTTTTTTTTTTTTAAGCTAGCGCATGCGTAGTTAACAATTATTTAGTAAAAATGCGCTCATATTTTGAAAGATAGTTAACATTTTTGAATTCCTATTGCAGTATGCTGTAATTGATGTAGTATACCAAATTTTCTAAAATTGCCTTTTCACTGGGTCTATACCAAAATACCCTACGTGTTACAATTAAAAAAGTGTTTTTTTTTTTTTTTCCCCAATTAAAAAAAAAAAAAGTTATATCAATATTAATATATGTGGTAGCTTCATAAAAATTTATACAGATAATGAGAAAAATCCTCATAATCACATGCTACAGCTAAAACGCATTTAAAGCACTACTTTTTACAGGGTGATACAAAACACCTTGACTTTTGTTTAATTTTTTACTCGTCCCCTTTTCCTTTTCAGAACACAACTTTTACTGAAATATGGAAATATAACATGTCTTTTACACTACCAAAGTTTCAAGATAATTCCTAATGAACTTTTCTAGATATTTGACAAAACGTCTAAATTCGAAAATGTCCAAATACTTATTGGTAGGTAGCGTATTATTATTAATATTATTTGGAATTTCAAATATACAAATTATTTCAGTTTTTATTTATTAACATCATCCCTTATAGCAATTTTAGTGTGCAGCAAAACTGCAGCAGTCTTGCTTTGTAAGCCAACAAACTTGTAGCAAGGTCAGCGTGACAAGGTTATAAGTTCATAACATGAGTGAAAGAAGATAACGCAAACTCCGAAGTCACCATAAGCAAAATTTGCAGAAAACTTGTCCTGCAAGTTTCATTCTTACTGTATTAAATTTGTTGCAAATTCGTTGCAAACTAGTAGAAAAGTTAGCATTGTCGTATCAAGATTACTGCAAATTTATTGCAACAAGCAAACTTGTCATGTCACACCAACTGCTGACGCATTGCAAACTCAGATTCTTGTTACGTCACACTATTTGCAAATACGCATAGAAATATGTAAACATAACACATATCTCACAGAAGCCTTGTCAATACAAGACTTCGAACATTTTGGAAGCTACGTGGACAACGCCACGCTCCTTCCTCCAGTAAACCACACGAGGAAGAAAACGTGGCGGAACCGCTTCAATATCAGTCTTAAAACGCTATTGTTGAATTTCAAATACTTACATAGAAATTTTAGTTTGCAGCATAAACGGTGTGAAAGGAAAAAAAAAACAAATATTAATTAAAACGAAAGATTGATTTACGTTCCGTCTACTTTGCGGCAGTTTCACAGCAAATTTGTCGCGTCAAATTTGTCATGGCAAGATAATATCAAGAAAAATCAAACTTGCTGCAAATGTGCTTGCTATCTGGGATGTTACATAATGAATGCAAACAATTTTCTTTACAGTTAATTATAAAAGTAAATGTCGAAAAAGATTCAATTTTGTGCCCAACAGACGACATCTAAAGAAAAGTTATATATATTTTTAAAAAAAAAATCAATAAATTTGTTTTAAATATCACAATTCTACGGTTTAATCATTCATTTTAAAGGCTTTGACAAGTTATTTTGAAAAATACTCATGAGGAAAATTTACACCAAAAGGGATGGGTAGGGAAAGCGATGTTCCTGCATATTCGAATTATTTTCCCAAGTTGAACGTTACTGTTATAAATTATTATTATTATTATTATTATTATTATTATTATTATTACTGTAATTTTTCACAATGATCCGTTAAAAATAATTGTGGTTGTGCACATTTATACCAAATTTTGTCCTCTACTGCCATATTAAAAATTGAAAAAAAAAACGGAATAGCACCGTCATTCTTTCCACGATTTATACCAAAAGTTGACAAGTATTAATTTGTGTCAACGTATAAATACATGTAAATTTATATAACATTCTGTGCATTAGTTCTTGAATTACAGCTGCAACAAACTTTTTGTCACGCACATGCACAGGCAGGTATTATCAAAGATGGTCAAATCCTGTTCTGTATCTCTCAAAACTTTCAAATCTATCGAAAACCGTAACTAGATAATTTTTACGAATCCATCACTTTATTCTATTGAAATTAGAAGAGAGTAAAAATTAGGTATGTGTAAAGCGCGAACTTCTCTTTTGTATTACTTTTGTGCGTTGCTATGTTTTCATCCTGTATTCGTTCTTCTTTCTTTTCGTCTGGTATACTATCTTGCGTAACTATTTCTGCATAAAACAATGAATCCGCGTTTTTATGTATTCTCTGTTATACTAATTAAACCAACTTCGGGAAAGAAATTACTGAGAATCTCTGAGGAAATGGCGTGTAAGATGATAAGCTCCACTTTCATGTGTATGAAACGAGACTTAGGATGCAGTAATGCCAGATGGTCGAAAATTATTTCCCCAAACAGGTCTTCAGATTCCCCCAAATCAGGGTTTTTTTTTTTTTTTTTTTTCCTTCGAAAAAGTCCCCAACTTAATTTCTACTAAAAAGGAAAAATAAAAAAAAATTCAAAAATAAATAAATAAATAAATAAATAAATAAAAATTATCAACCAGATTTAAGCCATAGAAAGCCCAGATTTTTCCCCAAATGAAGGCAATTTTTGAAAAATATCCCCAAATAACAATAAAGCTATTGAAAGTCCCTAGTTGTAGGTATAAATCTTTACGCTGCCAACATGAAGAAGTCCCCAGATTTGTCCCCAAAAATTTTAGAATTCCCCAAAAAAATCCCCACAAACATTTGGTCCCCAAAATTGTCCCCAAAAGCCTCAAAAATCCCCAGTCTGGCATTACTGTTAGGATTTAACCTAGATTCTTCATTTGAGAGAGTTTCGTAGGGTTCAAAGTTCAGTAAGAGACCATATGTACTGGCGACGTTTTCACTTGAAGCGGTTTGAAGATTAGTTACAATATTAAAACCATTGACGGTTTTAGATAGATCGTCCCATAAGCTTTCAAAGAGCATAAAGCAATCTATGGGGAAATGCTAAGTTACGATGCAAATGGTGTGTAGTACATAGGTAAGTTGTGTCTACCTCTAAAGAAGCTATCACTTACAGCCGTCTCCTGTGTGTTTCATCTTCACTATTTGCAGGAGAGTAAATTCGTTATTTCTGCTCGCAATCATATCATCATCACCTGACTCATCAGCGATAGGTAGTAATTATTTTCTACGAAGAATCAGTAACTCATCAGCCGAAATACTGTCTCGGTACTAAGTTGTTCAACCTGTAAATTCACAGATCTTTTTATGAGTAGAATAGTTAGCTCCCTCTTGCTTCCCTGAGATAGTGTAGTCATTCGTGAAATACCTTCCTCATTTTCATCTTACAGGACAGTACGGAAAGTCTCCTTTTTGAAAAAAATAAATAAAATTATATATATATATATATATATATATATATGAAACATAAATAAACAATTAACACAAAGTAACTAGGGGGAATAGAGCTTACCAAATAATTAACAATTATTTTAGAAGAAATTGAACACGTTGCACAGTGTTAAAAAATTGTTAAAAGTCGTTTATATATATATATATAATAAAAAAGCGATAAAGTTGTCGTGTATAAATGAAGCACAAAAAAGTTATCGAGGGAAAGAAAAAGAAAAGGATTACTCAATGGTGACTATAAAACATACCTTAATAACGGTATCGAAAATCAAATTTAAGTATCGAAAACAAAAAGCAAAAGAAAGACAAGGAGAAGATTATTAAAAGCTTAAAAACTGATACGATAAACAAATATTTTACAATGCACTCAAATAAAAAAGAACGGAATTTAAAATGTTACATAAAAAATAATAAAAATCGATGAATAAATGCACTAGGTGTAGATTTTTTTTTTTTTTTTTTTCAACTATTTTTATTTTTTAATATATTGTTTTTTATGCTTATGTGAGAGAGGATGGTATAAAGGTTTGTATTTAATTATTTTGGTTCTTTCTCCGAATTTAGCTTTTCCGAATGATTTTAAGTGTTCTTTTTTCTTCCTTCGTCACTCTTATTTGGCCTTTTTGAAATAATAATAATAATAATAATAATAATAATAATAAATTAAACAGCTTAAAAACTGATACGATAAACAAATATTTTACAATGCACTGAAATAAAAATGCATTCAAATAAAAAATAAAGGAGTTTAAAATACCAGATAAAAAATAATATCATTTGTTGAATAATTCGACTAGGTATAGATTTTTTCAAACAACTTTCATTTTTATTTTTTGATGTATTATTTCTTCATGCTTGTATGGGAGAGGATGGCGTAAAAGTTTGTACTTAATTATTATAGTTCTTTCTCCGAATTTAACTTTTCCGAGGGATTTTAAGTGTCCTTTCTTTCTCCCCCATCACTCTTGTTTGACCTTATTGAAATAATAATAATAATAATAATCATTAGTAGGCGTTTTAAAGAAACAGAAAAATTTATTGTTTATATTTTCTTTTCCTTATATAGATACATCAAAAGTATGCTACTTAGAATTATTATTATTTGAAATGCATTTTAACTATGTTGTTGTTTTTAAATTAATTAGAGTGGGATGTATTAACTTAATTAAAAAAAAGTGTTGAAAAGGGAGTTTCATATAATGAAGCATAAGAGTATTGTAAACAAACACCATAAAGTTTATAAATTTCGAAATAGTAAAGCACTATAGACAAGAAATATAGGAACAGGTTGTCTTCTTGCACTGTGTAGGATGCACTAAATTTTGACCCAGAAGTTAACACTTAAACCCTCCCCCCACTAATTAAAAAAAAAAAAGAAAGAAAGAAAAATTCAAAGAAATTTTTATGCTTTTAAACTTTTTTGCGAAAAATTATATGTCTTCCAATGTGTATTTACTTCTTTAATTTCACCTTTTTTTTTTTTTTTTTTTTTTTTTACTGTGCCATTACTCACTATCATTATCATTTTTACTATAACTATATCCCATAATACGGAAAAGAGTTTCATGTATTATGAGTAGTTCACGCTACGTTCACAACGAAAATTGTCGACAAGTCATCAAGAAATATTGCCAAAATCGCACGCATTTACGCCAAATTTGTCGCTTAAAGTATTTTTACGAATTTATTTCTTCCCTTATCTATCTATATAATAAAATAAAATTAACAAATTACTTTGATATTTGCAAACTGTCACTAAAATAACAATAATAAATAAATGAATAAATCAAAATAAAACTTTTATAAATCGAAATCCGCGTATTTGAAACATGATTCTAACTATAATTTTCTTTGTTTGTAAGCATCGTTAATTGTCTTATATTCAACTTTAAAAATTTTTTAGAAATTTTAGCATGACATTCAATATACTCTCAGGAAATTTATTATACTTGAGAGCATCTCATAAAAAATCCTCTATAATTACCAATAGTATAATTTCATATTGAAGTGTTTTATTCCATTCTACATACGCATATGGAATCGAATACTAAAATGAAGGACGAAAAACCTTCCTACATATTAAACCATTCTTTGTCAATAGTAACAGTAATGCATATCTTTATTGCCATTAAAAGTATTTGCACTTTAAACGATTTTATCAAGAAATATATATATATAAGATTTTCATGGAATTAGTAATCACAAATATGGCTGATTTCCTCTCAAAATTTATTGTATAGCTTGATTATTTTTTATTTATTAATTAATGAAAGCTATAAAAATAATAATTTTAACTAAAAAAAAAAAAAAAAAAATTACTATTGAAATAAGATAATTTAAGTTTTGTTACGATTTTTAAGTGCTGCTATTTTATTTTTGTATTTCTTTAAAATGTGCATTGTGTTATGCATCATTATCGATATCGAGCGAAGTTTAGGATTTAAGTTTGAAGGTTTAAAAAGTGCATTGTGTTTCTCATCGTTTTTTATATTAAGTGTAACTTAGGATTTAAGCTTTTACAAAATTCACAAGTAAATTCCTGCGAAGTTCGTAACTTCTTCTAAAATTATCTCATCTACGTGAATTTTATGCAGCTTTCAAAATAACTGGTGTTGATATAGGGTTTAAGACCTATTGTCTACACCCCTGTGGCAGAAATTTATTATGCTTTCTGCGACAAGCTTCATCAACACCAAAATCTTTCTGCAGGAATAGTTAGTGAAGTTAACATTTACGAATTTAAAGTAAATTATTTTTAAATAGTAAATAAAATTCAGTATAACCAATGTATTTAAATTTTATTTAGGCACAAATGCATATATCTGCACTATTACAAGAAAATACTCTTTTTTTTTTTTTTTTTTTTTTTTTTTTCAAGAGAGGTGAAAATAAATATCTATTGATCTTATTTGCTTCAAATTTTTTGTTCACATTAATATACAATATTGTTTATAAAATATTCAATGAATTCAAACCATAAAATGAAGTAACACATCAAAAATAACCTGCAAATTTTTTTAAGGCATTTAAATCATGAAATGACTAAATTAAACAAATGTTACAAATACTTTTAAAATTTCATTACTTTTTTTTATATTAAATATATATATATATTTAAATACACAAATGCACTTATTTCATAAGGTGCAAACCAAAAAACATAAAATATAATACAGAACTCAAAATTAAAAAAAAAAAACAAATTAAAAGTAAAAATTAATATAGAATACTGAATATCATAATGGAATATAAATAATTTAGAACATTTATAGTTTTTGAGATTATTAGAAAGATACAAGATAATATTCTAATACACATGATTCATTTTTTATATTATATACAAATAGCATAAAGCTGTGTATTTGAAATATAAAAAATGTGATTTGACATTAAAGAATTCATAATGTATAACTAATTATACCATCATTTAAATACATAAAGTAAAACAGAATACAAGATCTAAGTAACACAGTTATAGACAAACCATAGTCGAAATATTTTCATAAAAGATTGAGACAAGTGAAATATTTAATTTTTAAGGAAATATTGAAATGGGAAATGTAACAGATTTCATGGATAAATCTATAATAGAAAATAATGATTACAGATGAATGAAATAAATAGAAATCAATTAAAAGTAATATTTGATATTGATATCTATACGAATAAGTAAATAAAAATAAATAAATAAAAGCATTTGCTGTTTAATTAGTATTTATTTAAAACAACTACTATTAGATAAAATTCCTTTTGCTTACAAAAAAAAAAAAAAAAAAAAAAAAAAAAACTTTGGTTTGATTTTTATTCAAAATAACTATTTAATTTGCAATAATTCAATTAAAAAAATAAACTTCTTTTTTTTTTTTTTTTTTTTTTTTTTTTTTTATTTAATTCAAATGTTTAAAAAATGAAATGAACAAGCTGTAGAAACTAATGATAAGAGTATTTTTGTAAAATAAATTAATAGTTTTTTAACGACTTCATATGCTTAAACAACAAAAATTAAAACTAAGAATTTTAATCACAATTAAAATAATTAATGATTAGTAAAGAAAAATGTTGGTATAAATGGGTCCACAGAGTGAAAAGCAGAGTCTTTTAAACAATCACAACATTTAATAATATAGAAAAGTAGAATAACATAATGCGGGCATTTCTTGCCGCACGCTTATCAAAGCTTTCTCGTACAGACTCATATAAAACTCTCTCTCAGAGAAGCGAAGATGCGCTGTTGATTACGTAATACAGTTACGTCACATCTGACGTCATGACAGGTGTCAGCTAGTTAACAGATGATATGAGGAAACATGCATTGAAATCCTTCATTTCCCCCTTATTCAATAAATGTTTCGAAAATAAAACATATTTATGCATTATAATAGCATATTAAAAATTACAGAAAATTATTTTTATGCAAGAGTTACTTAAAATAAGAAAAGTGTTAGTAAAGAAATAGAATTATAAGCAAATAATTATGGTTAATATAATAAAATAAAATACGTAAAATATAAGCAGTTAATTTCTTAATGAAAACACAGTTTAAATATATATATTTTTTTAAGTTCTTCAGTCCTGAGTATTAAGTCCTATCATATCACAACATTTTTCATGTTTATATGCATTTAAACTTTTTGTTAAAATATCTGCAGGTTGTTCATCTGATGAAATATATTTAATGTCAATTAGTTTATTATTGTAAACTTCTCGCACAAAATGATGACGAATGTCAATGTGCTTAGATCGATTGTGATGAACAGGATTTTTTACTAATCTCAGTGCAGATTGATTGTCGCACATGATCTCAGTCGGACTTGATACAATTTCAGGATCCAATTCTTTTAAGAAATTTCTAACATGAATTGTCTCTTTTGCGGATTCAGACAGAGACATATATTCAGATTCTGTTGCGGATAGAGCAACAGTTCGCTGCTTTCTAGATTCCCAAGAAATAGGTCCACCGGCATATTTAAAGACGTATCCTGTATATGATTTTCTATCATTTATATCTGATGCCCAATCGGCATCAACAAATGCTGTCAATGGTTTATCGTCTCTGTAATACACAATTCCTAAATTTCTAGTGCCATTGAGATACCTTAGTATTCTTTTAGCAGCTATCCAGTGAGGTTTTCCTGGATTGTTATTAAACTGACTTAAATAATTTACAGCATGGGTGATATCTGGTCTGGTAGCAACCGACAGATACATAAGAGAACCAATTAATTGTCTATAAGGAATTTTTGACATGTATGATTTCTCTTCTTCTGTATTTGGACACATTTGTTTAGTTAATTTTACACTGCTATCTAAAGGTGTATTCACCACTCTAGAATCTTCCATATTAAATTTATTTAGTAAATCTTCAATGTATTTCTTTTGTGTTATAGTGATGCTGTCCCTATCTTGATTAAATTCAATGCCTAAGCAATAATGCAGAAGACCCATATCTTTCATTTTGAAAGATTCTGCTAATTTATTTCTTATATCAAAATAGTGCTCTTCACTTTTAGTGAGACAAATTAAATCGTCGACATAGACGATTATAATAGCATCAAAAGGATATTTTGAGTAATAGACACATTTGTCGGAATTCAAAGGGTAAAATTTCATTTTCAATTTCTCATCTAATTTCTTAAACCACTGTCTTCCTGACTGAAGTCCATACAAAGACTTCTTTAATAAACACACTTTATTTTCGTGTATATCATTTTCAAAAAATTCAGGAAGCTCCATATAAATTTCTTCATGTAACATTCCGTTAACATATGCCATAATGAAATCTAACTGGTATGCTGTGAAACCATTCTGGATAGCATACGCGATTGCAGTTCTTATAGAACTTAATCTGGCTACTAGTGAAAAATTTTCCTCAAAATCTATACCTTGTTTCTGTGAACACCCTTTGGCAACCAATCTGGCCTTAAATTTTTCAATTTGACCATCTGGTTTGAATTTTGTTTTTAAAACCCATTTACACCCAATTACTTTTTTATCTTTTGGTCTATCTACAATTTCCCAAGCGTTTTGCTTAACTAAAGAATCATATTCTAATTTCATCGCGTTTTCCCAATTTTTAGCATAATCTCCATTTAATGCGTCGATCACGCTGGGATTAATTTCATTAAATGAGTTATCAGCTAATTGAGAAGTTTCATCTTTATATTTTGTATCTGTAATACACTCCTTATGAGAGTTTTGAAAGTTCCAACTTTTACTTTTTTTAGGTCGGCCTGGACCGCGTTTAAAAGGAGGATTGTTTATCCCTTCCTCTTGTTTACATTTACCGTGAGCACTCTCCTCCCCTCCACTCACATCTTCTACGTTTCCCCCTTCAGAAAGCGAGTGGCTCGCTTCCCCCCCTTTCCAAAAAGAGAAACTTTCTCCGTTGAATTCAGGGGGATAGGAAATCGATCCGCTGTTTTCCCCCCTTTGGATGTCTGCGGTTTGAGTAGGGATAGGAGTTTCATTTTTAATATTACAATCATTGCATTTATTCTCAGACGGAAAAATTAATTCTAATTGATCAGTAGTGGCTGAATCATTTGTTTCAAATTCGTCTATAAATCGAACATCACGACTTATGACAATTTTTCTGGTATCCTTATTCCATAATCTGTAAGCGCGTGATTCATTTGAATAGCCAACGAATATATGTTCGTGTGACCTAGCTTCAAACTTTCCTTTTGATTTTTTATTTAGAACAAAACATTTCTGTCCGAAAATTTTAAAATAGTTAACAGTTGGTTTATAACCGAAAAACAATTCGAAAGGGGTTTTATTTTCTTTAATTCCTTTAGTGGGACACCTGTTTCTAATATATGCAGCGCAATTTACTGCTTCAGCCCAGAATGTATTTGGAAGGTTTGATTGCATTAATAAACACCTCGCCATTTCGCATAATGTACGATTTTGTCTTTCAATTCTAGAATTTTGCTGAGGGGTCATTGGTGAGGAATATTCGCGTTTAATACCGCATTCTTCAATATATTTATTGAATTCTTCGCCACAATATTCCAATCCATTATCAGTATGCAGTATTTAAATTTTTTTTCCTAATCGATTTTCGACTGCTGCTTTATATCTCCGGAATGCGTACTTAGCTTCATCTTTTGTTTTTAGAAAATTTACTTCAATGTAACGAGATTTATCATCCAAAAAAGTAATAAAGTAACGTGATCCGCCATGGGATTTAACATTTATAGGGCCACATAAATCAGAATAAACTACTTCTAATAATTCCTTACTATGAAATTTGTTTTCTTTACAAAATGGTTTCACAGTTTGTTTAGACTGAATGCATACTTTACAATCTTTTAAAGAATCTTTTTCATTAAAATTTAAATCTCTTAACATATTTTCAGATTTTAATAATTTTAAATCTTTTTCATTTAAATGTCCTAATTTTAAATGCCATTTATGAAAGTTGCTTACCTGAGTTGTTGCAGCGATATCCACCTGCGGCTGAAAAAAATATAAATCACCTTTTCTCGTAGCACTTATAATTAGAGAGCCGTCCTGCTCCGTAATTTTTGCACATTTTTCAGTAAATACAACTCGGCAGTTGTTTGCAGTAGCTTTTGATATAGACATTAAATTGCATTTCAATTTTGGAACGCACAAAACATTTGTTAACTTTAAATTGGTTACACCGTGATTACCGGGAACTTTTAATTTGACTGTTCCAACACCTGTGATCTCCGCTGTTTCATCTATAGCTAATTTTATAAATGATCCAATTCTAGGTTCGAAATCTATAAACAAATTCTTGTCATGAGCCATATGTGATGTCGTACCGCTATCGAAACACCACTCGGAATGTTCTTGGAAAGAGTTACTGGCTGCCATCGTGAACTCTCTACTATCTTCAACCATAAATGATCTATCTTTGTATTTATTCGATGAAGTGAATTTTCTGTCTGAGATCTTCTTTCTGCATTCTGAGGCTTTATGCCCTACTTTTGAACAGTAATTGCATTTGAAGATTGCATAATTTCTTTCGCCATACGTGTTCTTGTTCTGCACAGGCTTTAAGATTTCTCTTTTGTTCTTTTCAGGAAGATTTTTCTTGTGAGTTGTAAAATACGCATTTGATGATTCTTGATGCTTTTTATTTTTTCTTGACTCATATTCTTCCATCATTTTAATTTTTAGAGCTTCAGGCTGCGGCAATTCATCTCTTGCTTCTATGGCGCACCTGAAATTTTCATAGCTGTCAGGAATACTGTATAAGAGCAAAATTGATAATAAATCTTCGGCTACGTGAATGTCCATTTCTTTTAGCTTGTCCACTATATCAAAGAAAATATTGAGGTGATCGGACATATTTTCACTGTCAGTCATTTTCTTAAAGAGTAGCTGCTTCAACAGGGTGGCTTTCTTTGCCGGTCCTCTCGATTCGTAAACTTCTTTTAATTTATTCCATACTTCATTTGAGGTTGTACAATGTTTAATATGACACAACTCACTTGGGGTAATTGCTAGGATTAAATCGGCTCTAGCTTTGCGGTCGATTTCGAGCCATTTTTCTTCGCCTTCGGCGCCTTCATCGGGCTTAATTTTCGTTCCGTTAGCATAACTCCAGTGATCATTCTTGATTAAAACAGCTTCTATCTGCAGCTTCCAGGTGTCAAAATTGTTTTTGGATAACTTTTCTATATTTAATATTTGCGACATATTTAATAAGCTATAATAGCTTCGTTATAAAAATAGAATCAAAAATACTTTCGATTTCAGCCCTTAGGCTTAACAGTAAGTCGCACTTTCGTTTTAACGAATGTTAATTTAAATTTTTAAAAAGTCCGCAGTAAGATGCGTGTCTCTGGGCCCATAACCATTGGGCTCATATAAAACTCTCTCTCAGAGAAGCGAAGATGCGCTGTTGATTACGTAATACAGTTACGTCACATCTGACGTCATGACAGGTGTCAGCTAGTTAACAGATGATATGAGGAAACTTGCATTGAAATCCTTCAAAAAAATCTGGTGTGAAACAACCACACGACTTCCATTACCGCTATTACATGTATTATATGCATTTTTGAGAGATAGTGTGATCAGAAAACATAAAAGTGACCAAAAAAGAAAATCGTTAGAGCCATTTTTGAGATACCAACTTTCTCAAAAAATCAATTATTGACCGGAAAACAATAATTACATACAAAAGCATATTTAAAAGTGAGTTAAAATGGCGAGTTTGAAAAAAATCCGTACAACCGTCTTTAAAGGAACGCCTTTGCGAGGCCTGAAATTGAGCTATTTATACAGGACGCCTATCAATTTTCATGAACTAACCAACTATATCATTCGAAAGGATATCTGATAGAGTGTTTATATAGCAAATTTGAAGAAAATCGTTAGAGCCGTTTTTGAGATACGGACTTACGGTCCCACTTCCGGTTTCCGATGTCCCATTTCCGGTTAAACTCAATTATTGACAGGAAAACAATAATTACATACAAAAGCATATTTAAAATTGAGTTAAAATGGCGAGTTTGAAAAAAATCCGCACAACCGTTTTTAAAGGAACGCCCTTGGGAGGCCTGAAATTGAGCTATTTATACAGGACGCCTATCAATTTTCTTGAACTAACCAACTATATCATTCGAAAGGACATCTAACAGAGTGTTTATATAGCAAGTTTGAAGAAAATCGTTAGAGCCGTTTTTGAGATACGGACTTACGGTCCAACTTCCGGTTTCCGATGTCCCACTTCCGGTTTTTCAATTTTCACCAAAATTTGGAAATTTCCTCTGTACGCCAGACGTATTTGAATTCTAAAGTTTCGTAGCTCTATCTTTATTAGTTTCTGAGCTATATTAGCCAGAAGATTCTCCACATACATACACACACAAATACACACATACATACACACTGACCAATTTCCAAAAACCACTTTTTTGGACTCAGGGGACCTTAAAACGTGTAAATCAGGTGAAAACCCGATATCGAATTTTCAGACCGAATACAATACTTCCATTACCTACGGTAGTAGGGTAATGGAAGTAAAAATTAGAAAAGTTACCAATTTGATAACTTAAGATACCCATTAATATTTATTGCTATGATCTTTTACTACATATAAAATGCTAAAAATCAATAAAGTATTTTTAAGATTAATTTCTTAATTTTCTATTTTTTGAAGCAAGGTTTGAAGCTTCATTTTTTATTTTGCGTGTAACTACAGACTTTACAAATTTCCCCATAGTTGAACCAAACATAAAAATTAATGCAGCTTTTAAAAATTTACGTGTATTTACAACCACGCACGTATGCACGCTTCGATATTAAAGAAAAAAAAAAGTACTAGATGCTACTAATTTGCCGTGCGTAAATCAGCAAACGTATGAAAATTGGTACAGCAGCAATTACGCACATATTTTTTTAAAAAAGTCACTGGATGCAGCTATTTTGTTATGCATGAATCTGAAAATGTATGAAAGATAAAATTCGGAAAATGGTCGCAAAGCCACATTCTTTCAAAAAAAAAAAAACATCTTTTTGCAATACAATAAATACACACGACACGAGCTGCAGGCGCGGCGCGAAAACAAAGTGTAAAGACACGATAATCAAGTTCCGATGTGAAGAGGTTACCAGTGAAAAGTGTCGATACACCGAATCATATCACCGCATCACGAATCGCTAATGCATGCAATATTAAAACTAACCCAAGTGAGGTACATCCGCTTTATCTCCTCTCCATATTCAGGATTGAGGCGATCGTATCTGCAGAAACGAAAATTTTTTCTGCAGAAAAGTTTATAAACCATTCTTTGAGTTTCTTTCTCTTTTCCTTTCTCTCTCTCTCTCTCTCTCTCTTTTTTTTAACACAATGGCAAAATTCATTTTACTTCAGTAAAATCTTTCTGCAAGAACATTTCTGTTTCTGCGACATTGTCGCCGTGTCGCCGTGTTTCTGCCACGGGGGTCTACACTAGGCGTATGGGCCTGGCCGGAATGTCCTCCGTGGGAGTCTTTCTAAAGAATTATAGCCTGTATCCATGCGTGTTTTGGAGAAAAACACGAAAAACCCTGAATATCCTGAATGGCTAAACTAGCGAGCGCAATCTGGGTACGAACACGACATCTCTCGTCTGCCAGATTTGAGTGTAGAATGGTGTTTATTGGTGTTTGGATTAAGCTGTATGATTAAGCAAGAGTCGTAGGCCTTGGTGGAATGTCCTCCTTGCGGGTACTTCTAAGAGGTTCTAGCCTGTAAATGAATTTTGGATAAAACCACGGAAAACTGCGAACGCCTAGGAGGACAAGTGTGACCCGGGCGTTCGAATTCGGTACCCCGCGTCTTCCTGTTTCAAGATCAGAACTTCTCGGCTACAAGTGGGTCAAAATAATTGGTGGTCCAGACATCATAAAACATTTGGGGAAAAAAAAAAAAAAACTCTAGATTTTAATTGAAAGACTTTCGATGGCCAGTGACATGGGGATTTGAGAAAGATAAATCAAAATTTCGTATGGAGCGAAAAATATTTTTAATATTAATTAGTGATTTACATCATTTGATTTGTTGACGCTGAAAGAGTATGTAGAAATGTTAAAGATGAGACCAACAAGAGAAATCCTTTAACTGGTTAACTGCTGAAAGTAAAAAAAAAAAAAAAAAAAAAAAAATATGACAGTACTGTATCAAAAAAGATTTTGATAGCCTAAGAAATCGAAATTTGAGAAAGAGAAATCTCAGTTCAATGCAAAATATGAAATATTTTTAGAATTAGTTCATGTTTTGCATGAATTGTTCTGATGAATATAAAAGAATATTTGGAAATTTTTGAGAAATGGTAACGATGGAGATCAAATCTAAATTTGTTATGGAACATGAAATATTTTTTATATTAATTCATTTAGTATTTAATATTAATGATTAATTTAGTACTGATTTCCGTCAATTAATGTGTTCAATCTAAAAGAGGTGCTAATTTGTGTGTGTGTGGGGGGGGGGGGATATTAAAATACAACAGAGAAATCAACTACACACAGTAAAAATCATGGATGGATTATATATATATTCTCCCCTGAATTTTCAGCACGGAAATAAATAAATTGTTAAATAAATATTACTTACATAATTAATTTGTTATTATTTAAAAAGAGCATAAAATAAATAAATAAATAAATTTTAAACTGTTAAATTCTTCGTAATATCTCATTTTGTTACACTGATGTGATATATATTTCATAAATAATTCATAAGCTAAAACTATTTCGAGGATTTTATCTACAATTAAAATCTTTGTTTCTACATATAATCAATAAAAGCAAAGCTACTGTACACTTGATTTTAAAATGCTTAGGGTGAAAGTCATTCACAAATGTCAAATTTGTAGGCTATTAATAGATGTTAGATAATTTTATGTTAAAGAACTGAAAAAATTATAAAAGGTCGCTAGACTAATATGGTATTAAAAATGCAATTAAGATAGGGGAGAAATGAAAAAAATTATGTTCTTTACTTGAATTTTTTACTTTATATGGTCTGCATGGTAAACTTTAAACTATTTCATAAACGTCTTTTCTGCCGTGGAAAAACTATTTTGTTTTATGTAACTCAATTACCAGATGGCTAGATGTATTAAAAAACTAATTATCTTTATTCGGATTTCTGATGTATTAAACATTTCAACAAATTTGCTAAATTTATCAAGCCCTAAAAGAGGTATAAAACATAAGCAGTGTATAAATGTCTATCCATATTATATTTCTCTAATGTAGACCAGTTACGATTAAATTTTGTTCAAGCGATATAATAATGACGTAAGGTGCTATCTGATTGGTCAAGCCACATCGGATTGAGATGAACTCTAGGTTTGATCAAGTATAAATTCGACTGCTAGAGATTTCGGCTACAAAGATTTCATCTAATACGTTTAAATGCACATTTTCGTAAAGAGATTGAAAAAAAAATTAACTTTTTGTGCTGAAACATATGCTTAAAATCTGATATTTAGAAGTATATTTCGAAAATTTTAAAGCTAGTTAAGCCTTGCATTTCATAGTTGATACTCGGTAGAACAGTGGTGGCGCCATCTATTGATCTAAATCTTAATCATCATATTAAGATACAATTTTAAAATGCTATTCGAAATAAAATTTTTAAAGCCAAAATTATATATATTTTTTTATTTTTCATTCATTATAAATAGAGTGAACATTATTTCTTTTTATTTATTTGTTTATTTTGTAGATAATTTTTTTAACTATGTAATTTTTGTTATGTATCATAATATAGTAATTTCTAAAATTGAAATTATAATACAAATATCAAAGATTTAAATCTCTTTTATTGAATAAATAACTGAAAAATTTCAGTAATTTTATGTATGAAATTTTTCTGAAAATCATATTAGGTATGCAGGTACCATCAGGCAGATGTTATGCGCGGAAAGGATAGTATTTAATAATTATTACACAAAGGAAAAAGGAATAGATTTAAAACAAACAGGAACATGATATTTTATTCGAAATAAGTTCAATTAATACCAATTTAAAACACTGATGGTAACCTTTAGGAAAAGTACGCAGAGTTTATGTGGTGACTCGAAAGAAGTTATTACACCGAAAGAAATGGACGATCCAAAAGTAAGTTTCGTCATGCTATTTCAAAATGGAGCTTCATTACAAAGAATAGCATGACAAAATATTAACTTTCAGTTACTTTTCACAAAATCTCCACCGACATTCATACATTTTTCGAACGGCGAAGTCAATATAAAAAAAATATCCTGGTAAAAATTGATACCCAGCAATAAGAGGAAGCTCTTCAGAACTTGATAAACCTCTTCATTGTTTCGAATCCAGCTCTGTGACCTAGGAGCATCCCAATTCATCCATAACGAAAAAATTCAAAGAGTCGCAGTCCTCACTGTAAAAAAATAAAAAATCTAAAATAGGTAAAAATTTGGATAAAGCAATGATCCAAATTGGAAAGTTCTGTTTATAACCCAAAATTTCAACCTAAATTGGATACGAGACCAGTTTTGGATAGAACTGTTTTGGGGTTTATTTTTTGCAGTGTACATACGTATACATACGAAATGTTTACATTTTGTTTAGATCATCTACGCATGTTAGATTTTTTTTTTATATAAGAGGTGAGTGATACAATATTTTCTACAACGTCTTTATTTATTATAGACAAAAATATAAAATAAGATAGTGAACCATACATAACAAGCTTGTAAACTCAAAATAGATAGATTTCTGACCCATTTTGGGTTATAAACAGAACTTTCCATTTGGAACATTGCTTTACCCAAATAACTTACAAATTTTTGCCTATTTTAGAACTTTTTTTTTTTTTTTTTTTTTTGTACAGTGCATAGTTATGCCGATAATATTTTAGGACGCGAAAGTACTGTCAATGGGACACTCTATTTCCATTTTTTCAACAAGCTAAAATCCACCATTTTACGCAGGAGACCAAAATTCTTGAGTCGGAGGGTTTTTACTCTTGGATGATAATGCAAATCCCTACGTAACAAGCTACACAGAAGAACACATATGTCACCTGGAATGGAAAAGAATTGGATCATTCTTCCTTATCCCATCATTGATGACACAAGTATCGAGGAATTACTTCTCAAGCAATGAAGAAGTAAACAAGCTCTGAAGAACTCGCATGAATCGCTAAGCACCAGTTTTTACCAGGTTGGTTTTTGAAATTTATATCACGGCATGACAAATATAGTACAGTCAATGCCGACTATGCCGAAAAATAGCTAAAAGTTTGTATTTTGCAATGCCATCATTGTATATGTTACATGAAAAGCTTCCTTGTGTAAAAGAATGGGGAAACTTACTTTCGGAGCAGCTCTCGTAGGAACTGTTTGATGATACGACAAACAATACTTTAACTGATTATTTAGAATTAATCAAATTTCTTTATGATGACGGAATCATTTAAAATTAGTTAGTTGAAGATTTAAATCATGTGCTGTGCAAAGAGTTTTTAATAACAGTATATGATTCAAGAATTAAAAATAGAATTCGTATATAATACATGATATTTAAAAGTGATATTTTAATTTTTCTAAGTATTTTATACTTGAGAATAATAATATATTTCAGCTTAAAAAGAGAGAGAGAGAGAGTTATAGAAGAAACAAATTGCTTTTCTAACATTAATTACATCAATAACGCAGCCCATTAATAAATGAGGGATTACGAACGATACAGCATTTAAATGAGGTTATTTCTTTTTCTTTATAGTTTCCATCACGAAATGACCCTTCCCTTTAACATAATATATATACATATATATACAGTAGAACTTGGATAATTCGAAGTTGAAGGGACCTGAGAAAAATTCGAAATATTCAAAAATTCGAATTACATATACTGTTTCATACTTGCCAACATACTAATTACTCTAAAAATTCACTGGTGTGAAAAAAAGGGCAGGACTAACAACACCACGGAATATTAATTAGGATGTTGGCAAGTACGCTATTTTGTCAAAAAGAAGAGGTAAGTTAAAAAATTAAAACTCTACGATAAAAGATTTAATATATAAACTTTATATCTAAGAATACTGCTACATCCCCCCTCCCATTAAATCAATATTTTTTACGAGCTTAATTATTCAACACTTTTTAAAAAATAGTCAGATATTTTTGATTGCTTCTTCAAGTACAATCTTTGTGTCATAGCATATGACTTCAACCTATCAATTAATTCAAAAATAGAATCATGACTTTCAATTAAAAAATACCCCGAAGCTCATGCATATGCATATGCACCATATCTTCTGATGCACTAGGTAGGGACTTCTCTTGTACTTCCTTATCCTTCTTTTGAAAGACTGATAAAATAAATAATACACTTTAGTTGAGAAAAATCTCGGGAAAAAAATTTTCTGTAATATTTTAAAGGTAATCGTGTGAAAAATTCGAATTATCCACGATTTTTTAACATTGTTTTAATACAAAATTCAAAGGACCGGGTAAAAAATTCGAATTATCCAGAATTTCGAATTAAACAAGTTCGAATTATTCAAGTTTCACTGATGAAATCTATAACATTTAAAAATTTGTGCATCTAACCATTAGGGGTAAAACTCTTATGTAATAAATAAAGATTGTGTAAAAACTTCCATAAATAATTGTGAAATATTCTAATATTTTTAACACTGAAAAAGAAAATAATAATAATATATATATATATATATATTTAAATTATCCGAATCTGTGAAATATGAATATTTAACAGAAAAACATACAAACAGAAAAAAAAATATCAAAAATTAAATAAATATACTTAATAATTAAACAAATAAACAAAGTGTTCCGAAATTAAAACTTCTGGGGATTACCGAAATGGTGAAACCATTTCTTCGGCAAAGGATCAAAATTGTGATGGCATATCTCCAGGCCACACCTTGGGGTGAATCCCAGACCATCGTCAATTGCTCACTGCGTAGTTGTAGTACGATGTCAAACCACTCAACTCAACTCAACTCGGTTGGTTGGGTTTTACCTTTTACGTCACGCTAGTCTTGTACTATGAGAAACTGACGACGGTCTGGGACTCTCCCCTAAAAATAGTCCAGAGACATGCCATCACAATTTTTATCTTCCACGGAGGAGACAACTCAACTCAGAAAAATAACACATTTTTTCATTTAAAAATTATTAAATATATTTTGTAAAGCATTTTTTTAAACTTCAATAAAGAAGTGTTTTAATAAAAAATTTCGCTAACTTTTAACTTTTCCATTTAATATAATAAACATGCTTCTTAAATATTCTATCTATATTTATGCATGTATGCTAGTATAAATATATAATATTTATAATTTTATCATTAATGAATATCTAATATCAAGTTAAGTATTTGCTAGAAAAATATGAGGAATAAAGCCGTTAGAAAAATTTAATGCATAAATATTTCAGTGGGGAAGGAACTAAATTAACCTTTCAAAGGAGCATAAAATTGACTTGTAGTAAATATATCTCGGGGAGTTTAGAAAAAAAATAGAAAAAAAAAATTAACCGATATAGAGTATCACGAAAAAGGAGCGAAAAAATTTCAATATCGACTTTAACAATTATCGGAAGATAAGGAATGTTTAACGTGAAAAATAAAATTAATTATAAAAACGAAAATTAAAACAAAACTTCGAGCTTAGCGCAGCATCTTTGCTTTTTACTTATTGAGATATAGTAATTTTTTACCCTTTTCTCTATGCATAAAACCTATCTTACAGCATAGAATGAAGCAGTTAGCAAAAAAATTAAAATAAAAAAAGGGGGAAGTCTAATGAAAAAAAATAAAAAAAAGCCCTTCGAACTTTTTAATGGTATGCATAATTAAAATATTTTCATGCTCCTGACATTAATATTCAAGACGTAATTAAAAAACTAATAAAGCGTAGCTTCGTTTAAGCAATTTTAATCAATAAATATAAATGTTTTAAGCGTCATATTTTTGTTATCCATATTTTTTTTATCTTTATTTTTGTTATCATTTTTACATTTTTTTTTTTTTTTTTTTTTTTTTTCAAAAATATTTTTTCTCCGCGCCTCTCTTCTAGCGTGCCTTTCTGCTAAATCTACTAATAGCCTTAAAGAATCTCGAAAAGGCTTTAAATTTAAAATTGAGATAATTAAGAAAAATGACGGCAAGCAGAGTATAAAAAGAGGGGGGGGGGGTCAACAAGGGGTGGAAGGGCGCGAAGGCGCAAAACTTTCAAAAAATGCGGCGGCAAAAATTTTTGTTCGAATACAGCCGAATAATTTTAATGAGAGAGAAAAAAGAGAAAAAAAAAAGTATCCTGACAAAATTCCAGAAGGCATCTGAATTTAAGAAAAAGGGGGAAAAAAATAACGATTTTTTTTTTCATCCAGGGAAAACTGGCGATAAAAATCTGTTGCAGGTTTGCACCCGAAGAATGCACTAAGCTGGTAAAAATAAGTGGTTAAATTTAAAAATTCAATAATTGTCGCTACGTGCGTAAATCATAACGCCTACATCTGAATACATATTTTTTTTCTTCTTGGGGAATATATATAAAAGTCTGACCCCCCATTTTTCAGTGAAATGGCTGAAAAATAAGTAGAGAAAAAAAAAAAAAAAAGTATGTTGTGCTTGCTCAATTCGGTGCTTTTTTTTTTTTTTTTTTTTTTTTTTGTGCCTGTTTAATTGATTCGGCGTTAACGGGAAAAATAATAAAAAGATAAAGTAAGGAAAGAATTATTTATTTTTGGAATCGCCGTTTGGAAGCGCGTAATCGTGTGTGTTTCAAGAAAAAATAATAGGATTATTTTGTATTAAATGATGACAGCAGTATTGTTTTCTATGCTAACATTATCTGTAATTAACAGGATGCTATGATTTCTGGTGTATTACAAATGAAAAAAAATTTCGACTTTTTGTTAGACTAGACTGGTGTCTGTAATTTTTATTCGTGATGATATTGTGCAAAAATTGCACGAGAGAACGCTCGAAAGCAATGAAGAACGCATATATTTTAATAATCACATTGTTCATTAATATATTCTAAAATAATGACATTGTTATTATTATTATTATTATTAACCATCTCTTCACCATCATCGTTATTATTACTATTAGTGCTAAAATCACAACTACTTCCAGTCTGCAGTTTTGCGTTGTCATCAATATTATAAATCATATGAAATTGTTTTTTCACTTTACATCTAGTTAAAATGAACAATTTATACTCCGGAAAGAAAAAAAAAATCTGCCCCTGACATTTAGAAAATAAATTGCGGCTCTAGTTCCATGTCATCCTTGTAAATTCTAGTTCTCTTTGTTAAAAAGTTCTCGAATCCCCTCTTAGAATTCAAGAGCGTTTTCTAATATTATCGTGATCAATCTGATTTAAAAATATTTGCAAATAAATGCGAACGCAAGAAGCGAATTTTTCTAACGATAATTTTATTTTATGAATCAACTCGAGAAATCAGGTGAAAATTTCTTGCAATTCAAAGGATTCATAATAAAATGTGTCATTTCACCATCTAAAAAACTATAGACTAGAAATCGTCGATCATTTCGTCTATTCAGTTTATTTATTTACCTAATTCGCAAAACTCGGCAATTTATATTTCTAGTTGAAAGATTCAGAAAAAGATTTGCAAGTATGTGTGTGTATATATATATATATATATATACAATGATTTATTAAGCATAGTAGAAGCCAAGCAACAGATACAAGATCACTGAAACCACAAAGACCAATAAGAATGAAAAAAAAAAAAAATTATGTAGGAAAAGCTCAGACAGGTGAAAAAATTCATCAGGGCATGAAATACACATATTTAAAGAAACCAAATTTATTAATTATTAGCCTGCATAACAAACGAAACAGTAAACTAACTCAACATAATCGTAACAGAAAAACATAAACTAAATCAAAATTAATATTAAATTAATTTAAGAAACTTAAGAAAGGAAGGAAGGAGGCAGGCGGCAAGACTTGTGACTTGCCTGTGGTTAAACTAGTTGGGGTTAAACTAGTTTCACGCCGTCAACACTCCCCCAGCCTGCCAAGACCAGAATAGGAGTCATATGGATTTAAAAAAAGCAAAATTTCATAGCATAAAAAATAATGAAATTGAAGCACAGAAACATACACAGGCCAAACAAAGTAACTAGTTAACTTAAATTGATTTATTTTTTAAGCTTAATAATATTACTTACTTTAATTTATTAGACTACAATACCTGATGAAATATAATAGAGGACCGTGCATTTTGATGATGAAGAAAAGAAGGATTACTTTAGGATAGTATTTTAAGGGGAAATAATAGAACTTTTATTAATGAAAAAAAAACTTTTTATTTTGAGATGAGCAAAAGAATTTCGGACCAAAGCAAAATAAGATTGAATTTTAACAGAAAATCTCAAAATGCTATAAGACGTTTTCAAGTGCTATCCCCATAACAAAGAACAAAGAAATGTAGGTTTCTTGTATTTGATAAGCATTTTATTAAAATATCAAATATCATGAACCTACAAGAAAAAATTACCTTGAAATGAAATAAAGATAGAAATTATCTTGAATTTTTGAAATATTTTCCATTTAAATAAAAACATAACTTGAACCTTCGAGAAAAAATAAAATCGTTACATGAACCTTCAAGAAAAAATTACCTTGAATTGAAATAGATGTAGTAAAGACAGAATATCCTGATTTTTTAAAAATATTTTCCAGAAAAAATCAAATCAAATCACGAACAAACACAGATCATTGTATGTGAAAATGTCTTTGTAAGAAGATGAGTTGTATTGTTGTCAGTCTTTCATTTAAAATTAATTTTCAACTAATTAAATTTTAATGTTAACCTTAAGATTTCTATTTTTTAATAGTTTAATTAATTAATTAGTTTATTTATTTATTTTCATTTATTTATTTATTTTATTATTATTATTTATTTATTATTATTATTTATTTATTTTTATTTATTTATTTATTTATTTATTACTTATTTATTTATTATTATTATTATTATTATTTTTTTTTTTTTTTTTTTTTTTTGAGAGAATCCCATTAACTGAATTCATACAGGTATTTTGCATGTAATCTAGGTAAGATTTATTTTTGAATTAAAACATATTCGGTGTAACCGATTACCGAATTTATTTGAAATAATAAATATTTCCATGTTCTGTAATTCATATCATTATACTTTGGTGGTTTTGAATATTATGTATTTGAATCAGCTTTTTTTTTTTTTTTTTTTTTTTTTTTTTTTTTTTTTTGCCTTGCCTTGCCTTATCTTACAGACTTTTTATAGTAGAAAATTAAAATTTTGTACGTCGCTTTACTAGTGCGTATTGCACATTTCACTCGCTGATTTTTTTTTTTTTTTTCTTTTTTTTTTTTTTGTCTGTGTAAAAGTTTAAAATTCTTTGTTGCAATTTTTCTGATAAACTTTTGGCTGAGAAGTCACCGAATTAATGGCCATTTGGGAAGGAGCACCCAATAGGCGGCCATCGCTACCTGTAACAACGATAACACAGGACGAAGCATCCATGACTTGTCCAGGATTCGAACCCGGGTCCTATCGTGCGGGAAGCAGGGACGCTAACCACCATACCGTATGGGTAGCAATGAAGTTTGATATCTTGATTTTATAAAATTGTGCACTTTTTTTACGCACTTTTTTTTTATTTATAATATATTGTCTAAGATCAATAATTAAGAAATTTAAACCGAGCACATTGCATATGATTAACCATAAGAATGTACTAGTTCAGTTTTCGTAAATATTTTCGTATTGTTTAATTTCCCGTTTTTCAAAAAAAAAAAGTAAACGATATACTACATACATATATTCAAATCGTATTCAGGAGCAGGACATTTAAAAAATTTGTAATTACATCAAAAATAGGAAGTTAATCACTTTGAAAATGTATCCAGTATTTTCTCTTTATAAGTACAGAAGAAAATAAAAATAAGTAAATAAGCCGATATGCTTAATCTGCAACCCGAAGACAACTCCGCAAACTTAAGATTTCTTTCTTGTGTACCAAAGATTTTCATGTATGCTAAACAAAAACGGGAGGGAGTGAAGTGATAGAGGAAAAAGAAAAGCTTTTGTGGCTTGAAGTGGAAAAAGGTATTGTTCAATGATGAGAGTGTTTTGTGTTTCGTATAGAGATCAAGAACTCTGTGCATGTAAGGAAGAATATGAATCGTTCAGTTAAATTAACACCCGAGTGTAATGGTGAAGATCGTTTTCAAGATTACAAATAGCTAAAGAAAACTATTAATATTCCATTGAAGATTTTTGCAGGTCGATTTTTCGCTAAATTGAATGAAAAAGCCAATGCGTTATAATATTCTTGAAATACTTATGTGATACCATAGATGTCAAGTCTTCTATTTTTGAATACTTGCATTCCTTTATCAGAAATAAAGTATATATAAAGTAAATATCAAATATTAAAGAAAAAAAAAAAAAAAAAAAAAAAAAAAAAACGGAATACTTGGTAGCTTCTTCGAAACCAATTTACTTCTGAATGATATAATTTTGAGTGTAATCGTACATGCGAGAGTTTAAGATAAAGAAATTAACGGCTTAAATACCAGATCATAATTTAAGATCATATAACCTGTACATTTCTTGTATTAAAAATTTTAGAGATTATTAAAATATAAAATGATTTAGAAAACATACTGCCATTTCGGATAAGAAATATTTTATCATATGTTTAAAATTAATATAGATTTGTCTGGCGGGAAGAAAGTATTTACTAATTAAAAAAATTCAGAGCGTAAAGTTTTAAATTTTTAAATATATATGTGTGCGTGAGTGTGTTTGTGTGTATAAAACAAGTTTATTTATTTTTATTTTATTTATTTGCTTTATTTAAAACTGTGTGATAAGTAACCGTGTAGTAATTTACTGAAAATTTCAAACCCCATAAAATCTCTTTCTAATATTTTATGGTTATCATAGATTAGTGTTTGTTTTAATTGTTACCTACTTTATTTGTTATTCTCATCTTAAAATATACTAAAAAAAATTTTTTCTCATTCATGCCACATAAATTTACATGTGTTCATAAAGTAAATACAGAAAACAAGCATTTTCCTATTTATTTATTTATTTATTTATTTATTTATTTTACTTATTTATTTTACTTACTTACTTATTTTTATTTATTTTATTTTTATTTTATTTTTTACTTTTCTTCTATTCTTACTCTTTTTTTCTTTTCCTCAGAAATATATGTAATGGTTAAATACACGTCTAAACGAATATTTTACTGACGGCTTAAAGCTTGCTCTCACGTCAAAAATGTTTTAAAATGTTTTATCATAAATACAAATGCATACAGTGCGCTCGAACTTCATAAGTCTTCAGAGTTTCCTGTGCTTTGGGAAACCGTTCCTTTATTTCCAGAAACCATAGGTGAAAAAAAAAAAAAAAAAATCAGAAATTTAAAAATACAATAAGATTTTAAGGTTTATTTAGTTTCCGAAATAAAAAGGTTTCTTTGTTTCCTGTAATTTCGGGAAACATTGCGAAGTCTATTTTAATCTTTCACAAGCTAAATTTAGATTTATAGCTTTTTTTTTTTTTTTTTTTTTATCAAATTATCAAACATGAAAATTTCCCCTTCTCTTCCTGTTATTTAAATGCATATTTGTAATGTTTTCGCTCGAAAACATGAAAGTTTAACAGATTGAATCAATATGTGCAAACAAAATAGTAAAAATATATATATATATATAAAAATTTTTTTTTTTTCAAAAAATATTCAAAACACATTAGTTTTTATTTAGTTCTTCTAAATAAATAAATAAATAAATAATAAATTGTCTGAAGATAAAGAAAAAATTACTTGAATCGTAATTATAGCGTTTTCATTTTCCGACATTTCTTATTAAGGTACTTTTTTTTTTTTAATTTCAGATTCATTTAGTTTAAAATAAATAAAATAATAATAATAATACATTTTTGGAACTTCTAGAAGCTTTTCTAAAATTTATGGGCAGCAAAACTTTTTTTTTAATATGAGAGACTAATCATAGCCTCCTAAACTAGATGCCTTCCGTGTGGCTCGGAAACTTGTCAACAGTTCCAAGCGGTATACTGCGCCACCTGGTACAGATTGCGCGACTTTTTTATTCAACAGCCACCAAAAATTTTTAGGTGTTGGATTTGATATACATAAAAGGCGAACAGAATCAAAGAAACGTCGATTATATATATCATATATATCTTCTTAAAATTATTCGTGACAGTTGAATAAAAGAGTCGCACAATCTGTACCAGGCGGCGCTGTCTACCGCTTGAAATGTTGCCAAGTTTCCGAGCAACGCGGAAGACATCTAGTTTAGGAGGCTATGGACTAATATGCCTTTAAAATGAAAAATCACATGTTTGAACCTTGTTATCGGGGAGACTGTGATTACAATCCGAAAGAAAAGTGATTCCCGTCTTTAAGCGTTCCTCTAAAACAATACTTTTTTCTAAAATACAACTTTGCACATTCGTGTTCCCCACTTTATGCGCCGATGGACGATATATGCAATAACATTTACGGTATTGGTTACTGATAATACTTAAATGGTTTAATCAAGAATACGTAAATTCATTTTGTTAAATAATGTAATGATTTTCTCAATCGTTGCCTACGTTACATTTTTAACCGAAAATAAATAAATAATCGATTTTCTGTTTTCTATTTTATTTTAAAGAGGGATCTTTTATGCTTAAAAAACATTTTTACTTCTGTTTGTACGAAAATACAAACCAATGATTTAGCCAACTAATTAAAGTGCAAGTCATATTTTCCGAGTTGTTATCGGGGAGACTGTGATTACAATCCGAAAGAAAAGTGATTCCCGTCTTTAAGCGTTCCTCTAAAACAATACTTCTAAAATACAACTTTGTATATTCGTGTTCCCCACTTTATGCGCCGATGGAAGATATATACTCCAATAACATTTACGATATTTGTTACTGATAATACTTAAATGATTTAATCAAGAATACATAAATTCATTTTGTTAAATAATGTAATGATTTCCTTAATCGTTGCTACGTTACATTTTTAACCGAAAATAAATAAATAAATAAACTATTTTCTGTTATCTATTTTATTTTAAAGAGGGATCTTTTATGCTTAAAAAGCATTTTTACTTCTGTTTGTACGAAAATACGTACCAATGATTTAGCCAACTAATTAAAGTGCAAGTAATATTTTCCGAGTTGCCCAGCCCCCTCCCAACCCCCCCCCCTCCGGATTTTTGAGTGCCAGTGATTTTTAATAGAAAAATAACCTTTATTATATGACGCAAATTCTGTTTTTAAATAATACGAAGAAATCTTTATGGAAATAATAACATAAAAAATTTTGAAAGAGTTGACAGCAAAGTATATTCAAAGCCGGAATTTTACCTTTAACATTCCTATAAAAAATTAATTTTTATATGCTTTTTAAACTAAAGGTAATTTAAAATATCATCCGTAGATAAAAAGATAAACTATGTTTGTCCCCCCCCCCCAATCTTTTTTTTTTTTTTTTTTTTTTTTTTGAGTATTACTTTCTTTAGTTTTTGTAAAAATATTTATGTTGTATGAAAAATTATTCCTTTTTTTCTTTCTTTCTTTTCTTTTTCTTTCTTTTCTTTTCTTTTCTTTCTTTTTTTTTTTTTTAATAATCAAATCACTTTTTATCATACCAACTAGTTTTTAGTGTCAATAAAATTAAAAACAAATATCAATCGTTACAGATTTAAAGGCATGGAATTGTCAAAAGTTACATAAAAAATGTTCTGCTGTATTATATTACAGGATATTCTGTATTATGAAATGAGATTATGAGATTACTTTAAGATTTCGAAAAAAAAAAAAAAAAAAAAAAATTGAAAAAATTAATTAAATAAATATATTTTAGTAAGCGAGGTACATCTTTCTATTTTGAAAACTATTATCTGCAGAGATATGACATGAACTAAATTATTAAATAGACCGAAATTTTTTACATAGACTAAATGGTGATATTAAGAAGGATTTACGAGTAGGATTCATAAGTAGGTTTTTTATGAGGGAAACGGTCGAAATAGCCTCCTTTGATATAATTTGCTTCACACATATTCTTCAATCTTGAACTTTCAACTGTTTGCATCTTCTACAGCAGTTTTCAGCATGAACTCCTCTAGTTAGAGAATCACGATTTCAGAATATCCTCACTCCTTATTCTTTTAAGGGGAATTATCGCCAAATTTTTGTTCCGTTGTTTATGTTGATTTCGTGTATGCTTAAAAATAACCCTACATGCACCTCGAGAAAGTCGTTCGGTAGCTCTTGAGAGGCAATATCTTATACTTCAGACAACACATTCTTCCGTCTCATAGCAGCTTTAAAGAGTTTAAATGTTCCGAAATCTCGAAAAAAATTTTTATAAACAGCAGTTTCTGCAAAATTTTACATCATCGTAAAATGCATTTGCCTTTCTTTCTTTTTATTCCCCCCCCCCCTTTAAAAAAAATATATAAATTCGTTGTAAAGACAGTTTAAAAAATACTTGCAATATTATTAAAAATATAAATTGTTTAAAAACAAAATTGCATTTAATGTTAATTAAAACATAATCTCAATATTTATTTGTACAGTATATTTACGGAAAAAACAAAAGAAACATATAAATAATTTTGTACTTAATAATTTTTTTCCCCTCATGTTTAATTATTTTCTAAAACATAATTAATAAATTTAAAGTATTTTTAAACTTTCTAGCTTTAAATTACATTTTTATATCCGGTAAGATTAGCGTCTAAAAGAAAAAAAAAAAAAAAATGACAATTAAGCAAAATAAATAATGCATAATTCATTTTATCTAATTATTTTAATTCCAATTATTTTCTCGAATTGTCAGTCAAATTACTTTTAATTAATTTTACAAATGAAGAAATACACTAATAGTAATTTAATACTTTATTTTCATTTTTAATCTTTTATTAATTATTTATAAAAAAAAAAAAAAAAAAAAAGGGATTAATGATTTTTTTTTTAAACAGTATAGTATATGACAAGGGCATAATAATTAATCTAAAAAGCAAAACGCTGTCACTAAAATATGTAAATATGATATTCTATATAGTTATTTTTATGTTTTTAGCATTTATTGTGGAAGGTGATAAAAAATTCTTATAGTGTTGCTATTTTAAATATTTTAAACAGTTAAAATATTTTAAGGTAATAATATATTTAAATTCCTTTTAAATTTTGATAATTTTCTGTTAAACATTATTTTATACATTGTATTTACATTTTATAGAGAATCCTATTATATTGTAAACGGGTAAAGGAAAAATTTTAAATCGAGGCCAAGTAAATAAAAACCTACTCTGTATAAATAAACATTACCCAGGAAACCTATAATTCTGTTTTCAAAATTTAATTAAGAATAAAAAATAGACACTAAAATGTAATTGTACTAATGAAGGATAAAGGAGTTTAGAGAAGCAGAAGAGATAAAACGAGCATATTGGTTGAGAGAATGGGCAAAATTAACTTGAATGTAAAGTTTCCTTTGTTGCCCAGGATATTTTAAATCTAATAATGTACTGCTGGGAGATGCTGAGTAATATTTTTGCTACTTCATTTGGGTATGCAGTAAAATACTATGTAAACATATTTCATCTGTTTATCTCAGTGACATTTGGATACTATTCAGGCATTTGAAACAGGAAGGAAAGTATATTATTTCGATTACTAAATGATATATTAAACCTCATTCACTAACTTAGTTGGATCTGCCAAAACATTTTAACGATTTTTATGAAGTAGGTAATTTGCTACATACATTTTATATTCTATATTTAGAGTAATACAATGATTTGTCTTTTTCCTTCGAAAAGATGTTTATGAATTTAGTTTAATTTTGTCTATTTTTTCCCCCTTATTACCGGCTTAAAAAAAAATAAATACTTAAAAAAATAATAATAATAAGTTTTAAATAATAAGTTTCTTTAATAAAATAATCAGTTTTTTTTTTTTTTTTTTTTTTTTTTTTTTTTTTTTCAACATTCTTTTCCATTTCCATACGAGATAGAGCATATTCAATGGACTTGTGAATTTGGCTGCCATGGATCAAAATCTTGGGTTTTCTGCTCTCCTGAAAAATGTTCGCCCCGAAAAGATATTTTTCAGTTTTTGGGGCGTCTTTCACTTTTTCAAAAATGGCCACATTATTCATTTTTATTTGTTAGAACCCCATCTGGATATTTATTCATGCACACACACACATATATATGTGCATGTGTGTGTGTGTATAAACATATAAAGTTTCTCATCAAGTGGCTATTATAGATTTTTGTCGCATTAAAAAAAAAAAAAAATAATAATAATAATGCTAATAAATCTGTGTATCTAGATACAATGGATAGGCTTTATATTTGAAATACTGTTTTCTTACATTCTGTCACATTTTATAAAAATATCATTATTAAGAGGAATTACAAGCAAAAATATTAAACATATGCAAACAATCATGAATACTTACTTGATAATGATAATTAATAATATTCAAAAGGGGGAAAAAGTATTTTTTAAAGTCTTAGAAAAATGATTTTTATTAAATCGTTTACAGATATTCAATAAAATTTAAATTTAAGTTTAATTAATTCTTATATGAGACAAAGCTTTTCAATAAAAAAAAAAAAAAAAAAAAAAAAAAAAAAGAAAGAAAGGAAAAAAAGAAAGAAATTGTTACTTTTTTCCTTTAAATTGAAAATATTTTTTAATTAACCATTAGCATAAAAATTGTTCTTGCATAACTATTATGAAAGATTGCTTTTGTATAACTATTTAAATATATGCGTACGTTTAAAATTACTCTTTCTGTATGCTACTTTATTTTTTATTAGTTTTTACATATTTTACGGTTGTTCTGAGAAATGCTATTGTTTAATTTATTTTTTAATAAAATTTCCTTTCAATATTTCTTATCTTGCTTTAATTGATTTTTCACGCATTAGGAGACCTATTGCTGAAAAAATCGTTTTACAGGAAAAAGTTAATGATTTTACAAAAATGTCTTTTAGAAAATCGAATTTTATAAAATGATTCTATGCAGAAATTTTCTATAAGCAGGTGGATGATTGCTTGATATTTTATGTAAGATGCGTTTTTAATTAATCACTTTGCAGTCGAGTTTTAATTGCATTTTAATAAAGAGATGTAACCGAAAAAAATTCTCTTGTGTTTGAAATCCTGTTTGACCTTATTTTGAAAAACATATCTTAGAAGTTAGTTCATTGCTGATTTTTTCTTTGATAACAGATATCTATTACTATTAAATCTGCAGCAACAGACACGATTAGATTAAATTTTTTTGTGGGGAAAAAAAAAAATAAAATAAAAAAATAAATAAAAGAAGAAGAAGAAGAGAGTGTTTTTTTTCCTTTAATTTATGTTCGTTTAGAACAGTTATTTTCCAGGTCTCTTTTATTTTAAATTGAAGTGTCTTTCATCGCAATTAATTTTTAATTGTTATTCAATTAGTTGAATGAAAATAATTATTGTTTCTGAAATATTTTTTTGTAATAAAAGGAATTTTATGAAGCATATAAGAGGGGGGGGGGATTAATTTTAAGCAACTTTTTTATGACCAGAAAATAATATAAATTAATAATAGAACTAATATCTGCAAAATAAATAAATAAAATAATAATAAATATAAAAATAAATAAATAAAATAGACTACTTAGTTATCATTATTCATTACTAAGAATTATTTAAGGAATATATATATATATATATATATATATATATATATATATATATATATATATATATATATATATATCATAAAATGTAATTTAAAGAAATTATACTTTCAATATAACTTGTTTGGATCGAGGCTGATAAATATTAAACACTTATTATTACTACTATTTTATTATTATTATTAATTTATTATTATGAAAATATCATTATTATTTTTATTGTTATTTGTTGAAACTTAGAGTGAAAAAATATTATACTGTTAAGGAATCAAACAATTGAATACTAAACGGTAATGGGATTTTATTTGAAATACCACTTCTTTATTTTTTTATAATATGCATTAGCATATAATAATTATTATTATTGTATGCTAAAATCACAGAAAACCGTAGATCGGGAATCTGTGTAGCTTTGAAATGTAGATCCTACTGACTGTATTTTCTGTCTAACAAACATATATGTTTGTTTGTGAATCTAAATTTTTCTTCTTTGCTATTTTTCAAAAGAGTAGAGACACTGAATCGTTAATAACGAAATGTAATTTTGCTTTTCCTTCTTCTTTTTTAAGTTTAAATTCTTATCTCTTGATGTGAGATCTTAAGAGAAATATATATGAATTCTTTCTTCTGTCAAACGGAGCTCGCATCTTTTGTGTGTCAATTATTAGCTAAAAAGATATCCAAAATTAAACCTTCTTAGAAACTGCTGAAATGCGATGTATCATCTTTATTATAAAACGAACTCTCATTGAATTAGAAGTTGAAAACTCAAGGAGGCTTTTTCAAGTCGCTGTCAGAGTATATCGATAGACTGTCTTTCATATGGCTGGAATAAGTACAATAGTACAAATGAAACAACTTTTGCACATAACCCGTCTTGGAAGTTGTTTCAGCCACCGGAAGAAGTGATAATTACTAAATTCTTTTCAGATATCGCTTTCACAAATCAGATATGTATTTCAAGAAAAGTGTTGCAGAGAGAGAGAGATATATTTCTACACAATTTTCACCCATTCACCCTCATCCAGCAATGTATTTTGTAGTATTACCGAATATAATGCATTTTACGTATCATTGGAAACGAGAAAACCTTTTTAATCTGATAAACACCGTTCAGAATTTCGCATTCGAAGGGAACAAATAACCCAAGTAAACTGATAACAGACGAAAATTTCGTTGTCTTTTACCACGAAAAGTATTATTTTTAAAATGACGCCTTTTCGTACTTATGTATCACCTGCCAGTTTCATTTATTTCGTTGTTACATTGGCAGCAGCAGACGAATATTCTGGAAGGAAGAAAAGCAAAAGAAGGGGGGGGGGGGGATTAGCAATCTTTACTTCTCTTTTACAATGACAAAAATTCACTTTAAAACAATGCATTAACTTTCATTGAGACAAAATCTGCTTGAGTTGACAGTTTTAATTCAATAACAGCGGCCCACCTTAGACAAAACACAATAATACTACTAGTACTAGCAGCTTATTCATCAAGATATTATTAAAACCCCACAGACAAAGATGATGAAGAAGGAGAGGAGGGGGGGTCGAGGGCTTTCCTTTTGTGTTAAAACCAACTGCACCCCACGATTATTTTAACTTGAAAAATCTCCCATTTCTATAAAGCAGAAGCAGCTTCGCCTTTAACTCGAAAGCGCTTTTACTTTGACCCATTGTTTCAATTCAGGAGTGGAAATTGATGAACAGACGTTAATTTTTCGAGCGGAGAGGTGGAGGAGGAGGTGGTGGCTGCGATGGTGGGGAAGGGTGGCGGAGGATTTTCAGATGTGGGGCGGGAAAGAAGGGGTTTTCCCCGAACGTCAGCTGTTTTTCCCCGCGCGATACAAACCCCTTTCGTCTCTGAAATGGATTCGGCGTTGAGGAGAACAGTGATGAAAGTCGAGTTTTAAGTTTTCAAGAGGATATCGAGTCCGGTATCTGATTGTGTCTAACAAAGGAAAGCGGCAGAAAGATCTGCAGGATTATTATTTTTTTCTTTCATTGCATACTCTGCACACGTTTTTAACGTGCCGCAGTTTTTATTATCGAATTAAGAAAAAAAAAAAAATTTGAAGATTTTTTCCCTCTCTATGTTTTATTCGCGGATTCGTGGATAAGGCTAAATAGAGTAAGAGTATACTGGTGATAATTCGAAATCTGATTAAAACTCTACATTAGTTAGCTCTTGAGTTCTTTTTTTTCTGTCATGTTAACCTACGGGCTTAGAATGCTTTAACATAAAGAAAATATCTCATCATATAATTAATATTTTCGAGTTCTTTTCTTTTTTTCTTCCCCTTTTTTGAATATCATTATGATCTTTAAAGATCCACCCATTTTTGCCATTTGCGAATTCTGCAATTAATGCTTATATATTTACTACGAAATCTTTCCAAATTAGATCGGTCATAAATTTTTGGGAAAACACCAAATATGATGTTCTATAATGTAATATTACGTTAATGATAAATAAACTTTTTTTTTTTTTTTTATTTCAATTAACTTAGTACGAAAATAAATCAATAAATCAATAAAAATTTTAAAGAATTGGGTAAATTTCTAAATATTATTTTTATTTATATGGATATATAGATTTTTAATATGATAAAAGTTTGAAAAAAAAAAAAATACTTCATTAAATGGAACTTTTTTTTTAAAAAAAAAAGGACTGAGGACTATTATTCTCAGTCTACGGATTTTTACGATAGTTGGACATTTATCGAAATCGAAAATTTGTCGAAAATATAATTGACTAATTTGAAAGTGATGTTATAATATGACAAAAAAAAAAAAAAAAAAAAAAAAAAAAACTACAAGTCTTTCGTACTAAAGACTTTTTTTTTTTTTTTTTTTTTTTTTTTTTCAATTAACTTAGTACGAAAATAAATCAATAAATCAATAAAAATTTTAAAGAATTGGGTAAATTTCTAAATATTATTTTTATTTATATGGATATATAGATTTTTAATATGATAAAAGTTTGAAAAAAAAAAATACTTAATTAAATGCAACTTTTTTTTAAAAAAAAAGGACTGAGGACTATTATTCTCAGTCTACGGATTTTTACGATAGTTGGACATTTATCGAAATCGAAAATTTGTCGAAAATATAATTGACTAATTTGAAAGTGATGTTATAATATGACAAAAAAAAAAAAAAAAAAAAAAAAAAAACTACAAGTCTTTCGTACTAAAGACTTTTTTTTTTTTTTTTTTTTTTTTTTTTCAATTAACTTAGTACGAAAATAAATCAATAAATCAATAAAAATTTTAAAGAATTGGGTAAATTTCTAAATATTATTTTTATTTATATGGATATATAGATTTTTAATATGATAAAAGTTTGAAAAAAAAAAATACTTAATTAAATGCAACTTTTTTTTAAAAAAAAAGGACTGAGGACTATTATTCTCAGTCTACGGATTTTTACGATAGTTGGACATTTATCGAAATCGAAAATTTGTCGAAAATATAATTGACTAATTTGAAAGTGATGTTATAATATGACAAAAAAAAAAAAAAAAAAAAAAAAAAACTACAAGTCTTTCGTACTAAAGACTTTTTTTTTTTTTTTTTTTTTTTTTTTTTCAATTAACTTAGTACGAAAATAAATCAATAAATCAATAAAAATTTTAAAGAATTGGGTAAATTTCTAAATATTATTTTTATTTATATGGATATATAGATTTTTAATATGATAAAAGTTTGAAAAAAAAAAATACTTAATTAAATGCAACTTTTTTTTAAAAAAAAAGGACTGAGGACTATTATTCTCAGTCTACGGATTTTTACGATAGTTGGACATTTATCGAAATCGAAAATTTGTCGAAAATATAATTGACTAATTTGAAAGTGATGTTATAATATGACAAAAAAAAAAAAAAAAAAAAAAAAAAAAAACTACAAGTCTTTCGTACTAAAGACTTTTTTTTTTTTTTTTTTTTTTTTTTTTTTTTCAAGAAAAGGAAAATAAAATTAATAATAATCTGTTTCGAAACAGCCAGTATCGGACTTTTTTTTTTTTTTTTTTAATTTTGAATTAGGAAATAAAAAGCGTGCGTGGAAAATGAAATAAAAAATAAAATAATATTTATAAATGGACAATATTTAAGCTCGTGGACTCAGTTCAATGATATTATAAGAAAAAAAATGAGGGTTTCTTTTTTAAATTATTATTATTATTGGTGTTATTATAATTATTTTCTTTTAATTTTACTTTATTTCATATTCATGGTTAGAATTATTGGTATCGTTAAAAATTTCGACTTCTAGTTTTTTTTTTTTTAATGATTTATGCTAACCTACTGGTTTTATTTATTTATTTAATTTAATATATGCATATTTTTAATGTGAGTATGTGCAACATCTTCAATATGAAAATAAAAATAATGATAATAAAACATTTTTTTTTTTTTTTTTTTAAGTAAAAGACTTAAGTAAAAAAGTTCTTTTACTGCAGATATTGATGTAAAATACAGTGAATACAGTCACCTGTGCTCTATATTTTAAAACTAAGCCTTTGCCGCGCATATGATTTGCGTAATACTACCTACATACCTAATATGATTTTCAGAAAAATCACACGAATAAAATCACTGGAAAATTTATATATATATATATCGTCCTGCCGAATAGCCAAAATCTGAACAAATAAAAAGTAAATAACAATAAGAAGGAGCAGAGGCCACCACGGTTTAAAACGGTAGAGCGGCTTAAACTAATTTCTCAGGCGAACAACTTTTCCCAAATACTCTGGAAAACCATATGATAAAAAATAATAAAATTAAAGCAAAAAGTTTTATGTTATTAGGTGAAAAATAAATTATTATTTTATAATTATGGATATTTATAAACCAAATTTGACTAAACTAAATTAATCATTTATATTATATTTTAAAATATTATCCACTCTGTACAGTTATACTTACTTCAGAATTATAATAATTTTAATTTGATTAAGTATATACTTTTTTTTTTTTTTTTTTTTTTTTTTTCATAATCTTATTTTTCAGGATCAAAATTTTATAGAGGAAAAAATTGCATTATCCTATTTTTTTTTTTTTTTTAATTTTACAATTTCAGAAATCAAAATCATATTCACAGACTTAATTCATAATTAAAAATTCTCTTATTTTTCAATTATAATTGCAAAGAATACTGGTTTTATATGGTTATATATCTAAAATGCAAATAGCTTAATCTTGTTAATTAGAATAATTTTAATAATAAATTAGACAAATGTTAATTATTAGTAGTAATCTAATAAATATATAATACATAACTAATATACGAATTAATAACTAATGAACTAAATAATTTATATCTAACATTGCAATCCAAATGTATTCAGAAAAACCCACAAATAACCAGAAAAAAAACGCAGGTGGATTAAACTTTTCTAAAAAAAAAAAAAAAAAAACACGGGTTTTTGCCAAACCTGCTGTATTAATTTTAACTTCAACTCATCATAGTTGAGTTATAAACCTAAGTTACACATATCTTACAATATATGTTATTAATTGTAAATATAAAAGTTTAAATATAAAAAGCACTAACTATTAGGAATAGTTACTTAAAAGTAATATATAAATACTGATTCAATAACATATTTGCATTTTAATGAGGAAGGCAACTAGAAAAAAAAAAAAAAAAAAAAATCGTATATATAATTTATGCGAAATACACAATTTTTCTATTTTCAGTTTCTCAGCAAAAATTGAAGACGAAATTAAAGTAGTAATCCAATAAGAATTTAGATACAGCCGTCTATGAATGAAATACTTCAATATAAAAAGGATAAAAAAATCTTTATTAATACGAAAAACATTTTTTTATGTATCTTATGAGAAAATTGGAAACTTGAGAAAATGTTATTAATTCATCTTAATTTCGGGTCTGATGCCGAACTATAAGAAGTAATGAATTAATTATCTTTTAATTAATTTCCCTAATTTGTGACGGTTTATGATTTATATTAATCAGATAGAGATGATGAACTTTTGGGAATTATAAGCAACACTTTCTATATACATTTACTAACTAACTTTGTCGGTCTTTTTTTTTTTTTTTAACTTTTTTCTATTTTATAAGAAAAAAATATTCGATTCGCGAAAAATTTTGGCGTCCAATTTTTCACGAATTTACACGTTCTGAGTTAGTTTGTTCAATATTTCATTATTTTTTTAAAATGTCTGCGTGTGTGTGTTTGCATGTGTATAATACTTATTTTCAGTATATGCGAAACAGCACTTAAAGTACTCTGAGAAAAAAATATATGCCGTCTTCATCTAGAATGAATAAGTGGTCATTTTCTAAATCCCTAAACTAGAAATATAGATTTCCGAGCTATGCGCATAAGGCACGCCAATAAACTGAATAGACGAAATGATCGAGAATTTCTAGTCTACACATTTCTAGATGGTGAAACAGTATTCTGAATATTCTGAATATTTTGTATTGCGAGAAATTTCCTATAATTGGGTAATAAACCAAGATTATAGTTGCCGAAACCCGCCTCTTGTATTCGCATTTATTTGCAGAGATTTTTAAATAACTTTGCTCTCGATAATATACGCAAACGCTCTAGAATTTTATTAGGGGTCTCTAGAAATCGCTTTCAAAGGGGATTAGAATATATAAGGATGACATGGAACTATTTTTTCTAGAGCCACAATTTAGATTCTAGATATCAGTTACAGATTTTTTTCTCAATGTATGGAATTTTGTTAATTTTATATGTGAGCTTTTTTCGTTATTATTTTCATAAATCGCCTTACTAAATTCATTCTAGAGATTTTCATCCACCTTAAGAAAGTCAGGATCTTACATAATAAAATTTCAACTATGAGTTCATTTTATATATATATATAAAAAAAAAAAAAAAAAAATCTAATCTTTAGAGTAGTTCAAATCAGTGGTGGCTCGTGCACCAAAAATAGGTGAAGAGGCACACTGTATTTATTTATAGAATATAAATTTACATTTAAATAAGTATTTTTAGTTAATTTTAGTTAAGACCATGCTTAATAAAATTTATGCATAAAAAATTTCACCGATTTTCGGTTCACGAGCCGCCACTGGTTCAAATTCCATTAATTCCTTTAGTATATAGTTCTATTTACTGTTAAATCATGCAATTCCAAAAAATATTTTGTAACTAGTAGGCTGTGGCTGCCATAAAACTTTCTTCTATATGATTTTAATGTATTAATTGGTCTGAAAATTATCTAAAACCTGAAATAATCTCTACGTACAGGAAGCCAATATAAAAAATAAAGTAAAGTGCTTCAAATTAAAGCACCTTTATTTTTCATGAATGCTACATTTTGTGAACTTATAAACAATAGAAACTGATATATAGGCTTTCTGTAAACTGAGTAAACTTCAACACAGCAATGCCATTCTCCGATCGGTATGTAACAAAACTCAATCAATGAGGTTATTAATAATAGCTATCTTATGCATCAAGTTTGGCGTATATATACACTATCGAAGCTCAGATATAAACTTGCCACAAATAAGGAAATCGAACTATAGCAGTGCCAACTTGCCAACTATCGACTGATGTACATCCTAATTTAATAAGCGTAGTTTTTCATCATACCCGATCTTACATATCGAATTTGGTGCATTTAAGCACTATTAAAAAAAAACAAAAAACTGTGATAAGGTCTTCTGATAAATAGAGAATATTGTAGCATAGCAGCGCCCCTTGTTGCGCGATATGCACCAAAAGTTGGTGAACTCCCAAATTATGGCAAGCCATTATCTATCTTCACACAGATCGACACAGTTTTTTATAATAACCATCTCGATAATGAATTTGTTACACAAGAGGCTGCGATATAAATCTTCTCGTAAAGGAAGAAAATTGCATAACAGCACCAACTCTGGACGATATATACTGAAATCTAATCAGAATCATTTTATATCAAACTTTAAGCAAGTATTAAATTTTTGCTGAATTCAGCTATCATTTTCTAAATTGAAAAAAAAAAAAAAAAAAAAAAAAAAAAAAAAAAAAAAACTGTGACTGACATTTAGAAACTAAATTGCGCTTCTAGTAAATATAGTTCCATGTAATCCTTATAAATTCTAATTCCATTTGCTAGCGAGATTAGAATTCTAGATCGTTTTCCTATACTATCTCAGTCAAGCTTATTTAAAAATCTCTTCAAATAAATGTGAACTCAAGAGGTAAGTTTTAACAATTAAAATCTTGTTTTATGACCCAATTCTAGGAATTCAAGCGAGAATTTTTCGCAATTCAAAGGATTCAAAATATTCATAATATCCATAGTATTGTTTCAGCATCTAAAAAAAGTGTAGACTAGAAATTCTCGATAACTTCGTCTGTTCAGGTCATTTGTTTGCCTTATACTCATAGCTCATAAATCTATATTTCTAGTTTAAGGATTCAGAAAATGTCTACATATTCGTTATACGTGAAAGCGGTATATATATATATATATATATATATTCCCTCAGTGTAAGATGCAGCGCCACAAAAGTTTCCTACACTGAGAAAAAATATATATATACCGCCTTCGTCTAGAATGAATAAGTGGTCATTTTCTGAACCCCTAAACTAGAAATATAGATTTCCGAACTATGCGCATGAGACACGCCAATAAACTGAATAGACGAAATGATCAAGAATATCTAGTCTACATATTTCTAGATGGTGAAACAGTATTCTGAATATTCTGAATCTTTTGTTTTGCGAGAAATTCGCGCTTGATTTCCTAGAATTGGGTAATAAACCAAGATTGTAGTTTCTGAAACCCGCCTCTTGTATTCTCATTTATTTGCAGGGATTTTTAAATAACTTTGCTCTCGATAATATAGACAAACGCTCTAGAATTCTAATAGTGGTTTCTAGAACTCCCTTTCAATTGGGATTCGAATTTATAAGAATGACACGGAGCTATTTTTTCTAGAGCCACAACTTAGATTCTAAATGTCAGTTACATAATTTTTTCTCTGTGTAAAACATATACATAGGCAGACACGCAAGCACACAGAGAGATATTCATTTCTTAAAAAACAAATCGTATTTAGAACATCTCAAAACGACTAAATCTATTAAAAACTTGATGTAAAAATCTTTCGCAAATCCAATACTTTTTCTATGGAAGGAAGTAAAAATGAGTGGCCTGAATTTTAATGTTCATGGAGGCTACTGAATTTTGCTTCCTTCTTATATGTCTTATTCCATCTGTTATTTTGTTGTTTTATTATTTGATTAATCATCTTTTTAATAATAAAATCTTAAGTTTCCCCGGGATAACTCTCGAAAGTAACGTTATGGTTACGAAAATGTGTTGAAATAAAAAATAAAATAAAATAAAATAAATGAACTATTATCTTTGGTTTTAATGAATGAATAAAATAATGGAAAAGGAAGATATAGAAAAAAAAATCGCTGTTGTTACAATGCATAAGAAAAAATAAATTTTATCGTGATTAAGAACAAATAAAATAAATCTATAAAATAATTTACAAAAATAGATGCAATATTATGTAAGAACCGAAAGTTAGCGATTTAGCGGTTTTCTTTTTCGACCCCCGCTATCAACCGCCAAATTATAGCCAAAATATTAAGCTGAATTAGAGGAAAACTTAAATAAATGGTTAAAATATTTATAATAGAAAATAAAATAATAATGCTATAACATTATTAAAAATTAATATAAATTATATTAAATTCAAACCGAAAAAAATTATGGTGCTTATCTATTATCGGGATTGAATTCAGGCAGAGTAAAAGAAATAATAATAAAAAAATTGGGACATTTGCATATTATCCCTTCGACAAATAAACTAGCGATGCTTTTGATGAATTTGCGCTAAAGTTAATTTTCATAAATAATTAAATTTAAATTACATTTTACTAGCTGGAACCCGTCGAATTCGACGATCACTTTATTGACCGTAATGTTTCAAAAAGCGTCGCATCATTATTTAAATGTATTTCATGTTAAAACATCTAATATAATTTACGACATTTCACTTAAAAAAAGAAAGTCGGAAAAATGCTTATAAATAGAAATACTACATATGACATCACTTTCTACAAAGTATTGTCAATGTGACGTCAAACTAACTCCAAATAAACAGATGCTATCTTTTATTTTCTATTTCGTTTAGAACTAAGACTACATGTTAGCTGACCCGTCCGGCGTTGCTCGGGCCCATGATACCTTAAATGAACCTTACACTTGTATTATTTTATACCTTTAACTCGATTTTGTTTGAATTTCTGTTTTTAAATAAAAGCATCACGAAAAAAATAATCATCTGTAACAAAACAATTATCTCGAACCGAACGAAACTCTGCCTTGTGACCCCGGTGATTGCGGCAGCGCATACACGGGCCGCTAACAACATAAAAAAAAATCTCTAAAATTAACCTGGAACCGAACGAACCCGCCCGGCAATGCCCGGGCCCGTGATAATAACCTTAAATGAACCTTAAATTTGTATGATTTTATATCTTTAACTCGATTCTGTTTGAATTTCTGTTTTTAAATAAAAGCATTACGAAAAAAAATAATCAGCTGTAGCAAAAAAAAATTACCTCGAACCGAACGAAACTCTGCCTTGTGACCCCGGTGCCTGCGACAGCGAATGCGCAGGCCGCTAATACCATGAAAAAATTCAAAAAAATTAACCTGGAACGGAACGAACCCGCCCAGCATTGCCCGGGCCCATGATAATAACCTTAAATGCACCTTAAATTTGTATGGTTTTATATCTTTAACTCGATTTTGTTTGAATTTCTTTTAAATGAAAACATCACAAATAATAATAATAATAATAATAATAATAATCTGTAACAACAACAAAAAAAAAAAATTACATCAAACAGAACGGAACTCGGGTTCGTGACCCAGTGCCTGCGGCACGTATATGCAGGCCGCTAATAACATGAAAAAATTCTCATAAATTAACCTTGAACCGAACGAACCTCTGACTCGTGTTACCGCTGCCTGTGGCTGCAGCACCGTATAGCAGGCATGCTACGTACGCTCTGCAAAATCCACTTTCCTCCACCAGAGAGCGCCGTATGTTGTATACGAACATCACCAATCACCGTGAATTTCCAAGACCTTTCAAATAAGGTGTCACATGGTGGTGTCAACTGCAAAGTATTTTAGTTAAACTTTCCACCGCCTGGGGGCACAGCGTTTTCTATACGAACAACACCAACGGTCAGGAAATATCAAGACTTTTAAAATAAGTTGTAACATGATAGGGTCTACTGCAAAATCACCTAGTTCCATTTATAACCACCAGGGGGCGCACTATATTGTATACAAACATTCCCAATCAACATGAAATTTCAAGATCTTTATCAACAATTGCCTTGAATTTCCGAGACCTTTCAAATAAGGTGTCATATGGTGGTGTCAACTGCAAAATCCTTTAGTTGCACTTTCCACCACCAGGGGGAACAGTGTGTTCTGCACGAACATCACCAACGGTCAGGAAATACCAAGACCTTTAAAATAAGGTGCAACATGATAGGGCGTACTACAAAATCACCTAGTTCCATTTTTCACCACCAGGGGGCACCCTATATTATACACAAACATCCCCAATCAACATGAAATTTCAAGACCTTTAAAATGATGTGCTACATGTGTGGGTCTAGAACGGATTTCCCTCTCAAACTAATCCCCCCCCCCTTCAAATCTACTTTCCCCCCTTTAAAATTGAAAATTCCAAAATCGGAGATTTGATTTTTTAGTATTCGAGTCTATTCCCCCATGTACAATTTCTTCACCATGAAGTAATTTGGAGCTGAGTTATGCTCGCCAACCTGTGTTTAACCCTTGCCCCCCCCCCCAGGGGTGGGACCGTTCGACTTTTTTTATTTTTCTCTTTTCATAACATATCTACAGACCAAGACTTTTTTTCAGACAACTCAACCAAATTTTTACACCTAGTCGTTCTCTCAATTTAGTGGAGACAGACAAAACACGTTTCAAATTAATATATAGATGACTCGAATTCAATTTTTGATAAAAAGTACAGCTAAATTTTAAATATTCGTTATTATTATTATTATTATTGGTTGTTTATCACTACATTTGGTCACTGTTTTTGATTTGGCGAATACAGCGAATTTGACAAAAGGTTCATTTGGAAATTTTAACCGCTTTGAAAATATTGATAGTTTTTAAGTCGTTTTTTTACTTATTTATTTTCTATTTCTTTCTCTTACTTTTTTTTTTTTTTTTTTTTAAGAGCGTAAATATTTTAAATAATTGGCGTGTTTATATATATATATTTGTTATTGTTGTGTTTGGAAAATTAAAAACATATTAAAGTTTCTTGATGAATTAAAAACTTAAATTTATTACATTGTAAACATTCACATGCATTGTAATAAAAAATGCTGCTATTTAAACATATTATACAAACTTTTCTTTCGATAAAAATAAAAATATAAACTAATACCACTGAACCGAAAAAATTAGTTTCATTCGTAAGTCATGTTGTAAAATTCCGTAATGATAAATCATGAACTTTTCAAATGTTGCTATTTTACAATAAAAATTTAATAATAGGGTCATTTAAAATGACTTTCTTTGATTCAATTTTCCATTTCAGTTCTTTTATCTAATTATGGAAGAGAGGAAAAAAAAAAGTCTGTGTGGCAAATGACATTTAAAATTATTTTGAAAACGTTTCAAATTCAGCTCTAAATATATCGACTTAAATTCATTTTCTCTTTTGATAGAAGATTAAATTAGATTTAAACATTCATTTATCCTTTAAATTATTTTAAAAGCGTAAAGTGTATATTTTTATTTTGCATTTAAATTATTATATTTTCAATATCTTTTTGTACGTACTGCAAAAGGTGGCAGTTCTGATTTAATTCTATATTTTTCATTGCTGTTGTTCCAGTACTATGTAAAATTTCAATTTCTTCTTTCTTTCTTTATCGTTCTGATTTTTTTTTAATATATTTACTTTACATTCATTTATTAATAAGTAATATGTATTTATAATATCCATTTCTTTTTCTATTTTTTTGTTTGTTTACAGATATAAACCAACAGGAAACTACCGGAGTTATAGTAAGTTCATATGTATATATATATATTTAATTATTATTATTAAGGGGTATTCTGGTCTAGAAATTTAAAAAAATCAAGAACTTCTCAAGAGCTGAATTATGAGAAGGAGGAAGGCCCAATGTATGGATCTGGGATCGCCGATTGATGCAAAGTGAGTATAACATATTATTTTCAGAGTTATTCCATTAGAATTGTTTCCTAAACTTTAAACGCGTTTTTCTCGAAACTACTTTTTTTGAGGTGGTTGACATGATATTTCAAGTTCTACTGAACCGATTGCTTTGAAAATTGGTATATATCTTGTTTATACAACTCTCTATCGCGTCTGCTTTGGATTTAAAAAAATTTTGATTTTCAATATTTTTAAAAAATTCGAAAAGGTCGAAAAAAGTCGGGTAAAAAAAATTTTTTTTTTTCAAGTCGACGCCATTTTGTCATTTTTTTTTTTTTTTTTTTTGAAAATGGTCAACCCGATAGCGACATCTTTATTAATGAAGAATTTGTTTGATTTTTTTGTTTTAGATCACTACAAGGGTTGAAGTCATGTCAACCAGGACGCACCGTTTTTTTTTTTTGAAGCCCCCACTCCATCGGCCTGTATCTCGGCGAATTTTGTTTTTTTTTTTTTTTTTTTTTGTGATTTTTTTTTTTTTTTTTACATTCTCAAAATGTCAATAAAAAACATATAAAAAAATGGATAGTAAAAATGTTTTTCATTTTTTTTTTTATCTTACTTTAAAAAATGCCTAAAATTCAGGCTTCTAGACCAGAATACCCCCTTAAATTGTAAATTAAGCCTTCATAACTAAACTTAATTCACTCTTCTTATCTAATCATCCAACTGAATAAGCAATTCAAAACATCTTTATTGCATTATTAGATAAATGGATCGTTAAAGGGAAAGATTGGATTAGTTTTAAAAAGAATGAAATGTGATCAAGTGAGCAATTGAACCTGGGTTCTTGGCGAAATGCATTTATGATTTATCTTTAAACTAACCCAGTGGGCATCAGACTGGGACAAATCGTTTGCTTGAATTAGATTCATTCACAGAAATTAGAAATATTCCTGTTCTGCGAATAACGGCGCAGTCTTACGAAATAATTTATTTATTTATTTTATGATTAATCTTTAATAACTGTCATATTCAATTTGTGGTACGTTGACCACAAAATATAAAACGAAGATTTTTTTTTTCTGACCAGCGTAATACTAGACATTCAATTATTAACCAATTTTGAAAACAATGGAAAAGAAATTAATCCTGTACTAAGGGCATGGTTGAAACAATGTAAATCTTTTTTTTTAAATTGTCTATGAGTTGTGATATTTTGAATGCCTATGTATTAAAAATAACACATAATATTATTCATACTAAAATTCGATTAAAATGATTTAAATACAATAAGTAAATAAAATATAAATAATAAATAAATGCTAAAAATTTTTTATTGAAATGTTCTATTTAAACTAACTTTTAATTTTTTCCCTTGATATTGCGTTATTCTTGTTTAAAAACGTTATCTGAACATATTTGTGTATCACTTTGTGGGATTCATTGACAAATTCAGTTTTTAGACGAACAGAGGCTGTTCGGGCATATTTCAGACGATTTTCATGGTCATTACAAAATAAATTTACATAAATTATTTGTGTTTTAAATACTCTGCTTGGTAACCTGCATTTTAAACTACCTTTCTACAGCATAATTTCGTCTGTTAAGTTTATAACTGATCATAAATATTGTTGGGACGGTATTTATGAACATATTAAAAGTCGAAGGGTTGTGTTTATAATTAAATCTTGAAAAGTTAAATTAAATTATTAAAGTCTTGAAAAAGATACCAAGAGGTATTGAAAGATTTACATATTTTGACAATTTAACTTTTTAATTTTTAAAAATTTTAAACAGCACTCTAGCAAAATAAAATCACTATATTGTTGTGACAGGTTAAATCATTTCCTCTGCATCATTTGTGCGATTGCAGTGAAAGTAGTCTTACAGTGAAAGTGAAAATAAAGGAGTTATCTATTCATATCTAGTAAAATCATCCTTGGCAACAAACTTAGCCACTTTGTGGCGAATTTGGCGAAAAATGGTAGTTTAGGTTCCCTGAACAGGGGACAGTCCCCGCTCATCGCTCTTGGAGCGATGTTGAGCGCTTCAGTGTTTCGGGCAACAAGTGTCTGAGACAGAGGGAACTGCTCCGAACGTTTATTGAGAATTCAACAAGCGTTTACAAAATTCGCCAGGCATTGAGCCTCAACCGACAGAGGGCGATAATTTATTTATAGCAGGTGTGCCGGGATTAAACCCCACGCGACAGAGGACACAAGGAGGAATAAATAGCTTTGTTAAGACTTTGCAATGAGATTTTTAATTTATGATTTCATAAGCTGAGTCCATAATTAAGTATTTCAGTTCATTCGTTTTAGTCTTTGAGTTGGTTTAGGAGCATTAATAAAAGTCTTTTTGACATTTGCATGTTGTTGCCAGGCTTTCGCCCCACGCGACAAGGGGCAACAGTGGTTAATTTGGTAATGTTGCTGTACTAGTTTGGAGTCGTGCTGCAGAACCGAGTGGCTTGGGATGATCACAATTGTAGGTTGCAACCTGAGCCAGTAGGAAGAAGCTTGGAGGTTAATCTGTTAAATTAGTAATATCTTCTAAAAGTGCGTAGATTTTATTTAGTTTTTGGATTAGGGAGCGTCTGGTGATGATATTATCTAACCAGTTTACTGGTCTTGGGGATGGGTTTCGTAGGTGAAAACTGGAGGTAGGGGGACAGTAGTTTAGGTTCCTGAAGTTTCGAGTTGTAAGTTGTACAGGAGTCGAATTCCGAAATTTTCCATTGGACTCTAGCACAGAACCATCGCCAAAACCCACCGCCATAAAAGGTATAAATAGAAGCAAGTTGATTTCTGTGAATCAGTGTTATTCAGAAAGCTGTTCTGAGCGAATGCACTTTTGAGACTGTGCTCCAAACGATTAAACTCTGTTCGTGAATCAGCGAAATTCCTTCCCTGTGAAGTATCTGACGTTATTTACTTTAATCTTCTGGAAGAAGTTACTGTTTTCTTGGACTCTTTCGAAAACATTCGTCGAATAATGACTTCTGTGTTAAGAACGACAACTTCATTAGATTTCTTCGAGAATATTCTTTGACATCAGTGATGCCAGATGGTCGAAAATTATTTCCCCAAACAGGTCTTCATATTTCCCCTAATCAGAGTTTTTTTTTTTTCGAAAAATTCCCCATCTTGATTTCTACTAAAAAGGGGGAAAAATAATAATAATAATATCAAGCAGATTTAAGCTCAGATTTTTCCCTAAATGAAGACAATTTTTGAAAAACAATCCCCGAATAACAATAAAGCTATTAAAAGTCCCTAGTCGTAGGGATAAATCATTACGTTACCAACATTGACAGTAAGTTGAACTCCCCAGATTTGTCCCCAAAAATTTTAGAATTTCCCAAAAATGTCCCCACAAACATTTGGTCCCCAAAATTGTCCCCAGAAGCCTCAAAAATCACCAAAATGGGGACAAAATCCCCAATCTGGCATCACTGGTTGACATGACAGTACCACTGGACTGTTTCGAAATTACTCCTTGAAACCACAGTTTTGTTGTACTGATTCGAGAAGTTACACTGATTAAAGTACATTCATCGACTAGAATCTGCTTATCTTTTTACTAACTACTTTCTCCACGCTAGAAACACGACATTTTTCATAACAATATGTAAAAAGAAAGTATCAGAAAGAAAAATCTTTAATTTTCTAGAAAGTTTTAATTTGAAATTTATTAACTTGATTAAATTCAAGCAATATTAAATTTAATAAATAAATATCCTTGTAACTAAACATTTTAAATTGCAAAAAATCTCAATGGTTTTTTCAAGTCAAAATAATAGCACAGCACTTCATCGGATGAATAAAATTAGACATTAGTACATTAGTACATTATCAAAGCAGCAAGGTGATTTCGCGCCTACTGAGAAATTTCACGTGACTTCTGCATTTGGCTTCCTCAGAAACATCATTTGTTAAATTTCGGAGTAGTTAAACTACAACAGTGTTGTTTAAGTACGTCATAACTCGTAGTTAAACAACGAGTTATCTTGTAGCTCTGCAGCCAACATGTTAAAGGGAAAATAGAGGTAAATAAGTATACTGAATAAATAAATAAATTAATTAAAAAAAAAAAAAAAAAAAAAAAAAGAGGTGTCTAAAAGTACTGAACTGTTTAAAAATCTGCTCAAATCTTTGAATCAATGAAACTTTATTTATTTATTTATTTAAATTTCTCATGGCATTATTAAAAATATCTTCTTACCACCAGTAATTGGAAGAGGACAACAGATAATAAAAGTTGCACACAAGTTACACAAGGTTTTTTTTTTTTTTTTTTTTTTTTTTTTTTTTGTTGTTCTTTGTTCTTTAAAAAAGTAGTTTAGCAAGACTTTTTTCTTGAAATTTCGTATAAATTATATATAATAATTCGTCTAAACCATTTTTCATACCTTCATTTCCATTTTTTTTTTTTTTTTTTTTTTTTTACAAATATATTGTATCTTAACTTTTAGAGACTGATATATATTTTAATACTTAAACGTATTATATCCATATAAGTACCTATTATTATTATCTATATCTAGGGCCTGGTGATTAAAGATATGTAGTTTTTATTATGTCAGAGTTTCTGCATTCAAAGAAAGTGCAAGAAAATTCATTCGGGAATATTATTATAGAGGACCTGACTAAAGTAGGAGCATGCGGGACATATTCCTCGCACCCCCACCCAAATCAAGTCAAACGTTAAACTTACTTCAACATATTTTATTTGGTTGTGCCTTTTTAAACATAATTTTGCCTCGTTATTGTTTCTTTGATATGCAAAATCAACACGCATTATTTATTTTTTAACTATCGATGATTCCCGCAGTCAGTACATTAACTCGTTACAAATTATGTTAACCTTACTTAAAATTGAAAAAAATGGTTAGAACATTTAGTTTCTGTTGTGGAATAGGACAAAAAATCCTGTTTGAAAAGATATGAAATTATTTTATTATGAAGTTTTTCTTTCTGGGTATTGGTTCCATAAATAAGGAGTAAGCATTGACTCAAAGATACCAAGGAATTGAGTGATTTTCAATAAAGGTATGAGTTGGATATAATATTAATGAGCTGCAAGTCACTTAGAAGTTAATCTGAATTTTACAAATTCTGTTGCCCACATTAATTGGACGATTGACCAATTGAAAAGTCTACAAAAAAAAGCTATTAGTCCATGTTCGGATCAACTGAACCCAAGGTATCCACAGATAGCCGCCAAAGAATTTGTTGAAAGATTATAAAGTTCGTTGACCGGCTGCAGACATGTCAGAACACATTCAAGTGAGTCGAATTATATTTGACAGATAATTTTATCAACATATTCCAGACAATTCAAAAAGCTTGCACAAAACTTCATATTTCAAGTCAAAATCTAGCATTCAAGTTAAAATTTGTCCAGCTTGTTTTAAGTTTGATAATTTAAATCGGAATCTATCCGTATTAAACATGTATATGCTTGCTACAGCACACATGAATCAAATACCTATAAAACTTTTTTTTTTATTAGAATCCATTTTTTAATGCTTTGTTACATAAAGTCATTTACTATTTTGTAAAGTTGATTTTTTCAATCTTTAAGCGAGAGCTCTGAAAGCTGCGTGCGCAGCTTCCAGTTTTTGTCTTTTGACGTCATGTTTGATTTGTCAAATGTAATTTAACAAGCTTAAATTTGGTTAAAAATATCTTTAAACTATAAAATCAAGCTTGTTTCAAGCAAAATGTGCTAACAGGGAGCTATTGTTGGAGATCTCTTGTTTATGAAAGTCAATATTAAAAAGGAAAATAGTGGACTACAAAGAGAGACAGATGTGAATTTTTGGCGATCTGCACTGGGATGTCCTTGCAGTATTCCACTTTTTAATCAAAGACTCACGAGGCTATGGAGTAGTTCCACTCAATAATTCGACCTAAACCTCTTACAGTTAACGGTCAAACATGGCGTTTTTTTTTTTATGGTGAGGGGTAATATTTTGAGTACTGGTCATCTGTGTTAGTGGAAACTAATGGCAATATTAACAACGTAAAACGATTGCCATTTCGGAGAAGAACTTTTTTGTCAATACTTTTTGGTGGATTACTAAAGAAAACATGCATTGTTTTTATAAAAGGTGGAGTTGTGTGCGAACATGAGAAAAAATACCAAACTTGGCAGGCAAATTATAGGATCCAAAAATTATCCTGGATCAGTTGCCATGGGCCTGACATGAATCCACATAACATGTATTAGCCATTCTTGATCGTGCCATGTGACCGAGGTTCCAAATATCACCTTTCCGTTGAGAACTGTAGGAATATTGACGTGAAAAGTGAGGAAATATCCCCCTATCGAAGATCACGGAACTCATTGATACTCTGTTCAACCCTATCGAGATTTTGAAGAAAGCTGTCGGTGAATCAACTAAATTTTAATTTTTGTGTAAAATTTATGTATTAAGTTGCTACTATTACAAAAAATGGAGTCGTTTAATCAGAGTGTCTATTTACTTATGATATGCCATACGAACATCACGAATCATAATATTATCTGAATGTCAAGCTGTTTAGATTTAAAAGAAATTTTATAATTTATTAAAAATAGAAATAATGAAGGTTTTGTTAAAAACCAGTCATACATTTCTTTTGAAGCTTTTTAAATATTTTGTGATGCTTTGATACTTTATGCATCGAATGTTCATATATCTAAATTCTTATTAATTTAAATAACAGTTGACATATTGAGGACTATGTTACACCATCAACTTTTACTGTCATGGAGTCACGTCTAATAAAAGCTTTATCACAAAATTGAACAACACTTCATAAATCACTAGAAATCCGATAATAATCTTATTACGAATCTTGAATCTGGGGATAACGTTGGCAAATGAGAGATCTGCAAGTGATCACCAAAAATTCATTAACCACACAATCATTTTATCCAAATTCTTTGCACCAAATGAACATTTATTACAGCCATATTGTTGATCTTCCACTGAATGCCACACTTCACAGCATTTATCTTCCTCTGTTTACCACTTTGCGAAACTGCTGTACCATTTAAGAACACCGCAAACGATAATATCATCTGAATGTCACGCGCTTTAACTTGAAAAGGCAACTTTCTTATCAGTTTATTTACAATACAAATAAAATAAATGCTTCCATCGAAAAGTCATAGAGTTTGTCCACCGAGCGTGTATAATGGAAAAGCAGAAGGAACGGATGCACCGATCGAACGGGCAGATTGTCCTGTCAGTTGAAATAATTCGATGGGTTATGAGAAAGGGGGGTCCTGAAAAATTGAGAAACTTCTAGGATTAGTGGATTAAGTCTGGATTAATTGAATTAGAGTTTCTAAGGAATATTTAGAAAATTTCGCTAATTACTGACTAAGAAAGCTGTTTTGTAAAGAGAAAGAGACTTAGATGTCAATTATGAGGGGGTGAAAACTGACATTTGAGAATTCTAAGGTGTTGCAATTGAATTATAATTGAATTAATTAATATATTAGTTCTTACTTTACGTAATATAAGTGAATGTGTAAATGCTTGTAAAGTTTTATTGCATTAAATAATTACTTTCAGGAAGATGAGTGCATACAAAGTTTTAATGCGTACTAAAAATTTTCAAAAGTAGCGTCAGGTAGCATGAAATATTAGAAAGGTTCTATTTTGTTTTACAGATAAAATGAAGTTGTAATTAACCATTCCAGATGGTAAAAGCAAAATTACATCTGTTTGTAAAATGCATTCTTAAAAGAATTCTAAAAAGAATTTTTCTTTTTATCTCTCTCTCCCACTTTTTTTTTTTTTTTTTGACATGTTTTATAAAAAATATATTTTGTAGCTCTTTTTTAAACAAAAAAAAAAAAAAAAAAATATTTTTACAATTTTAACATGTTTTATGGATTATATAAAGTTTCATTATAAATTATAAAGAACTTTTTTTTTTAAGGGCGGGCAATGAAATGAAATGAAGTTTATAAGAAATTATCCCCATAAAAGTAAATTTTGAAATTTTAACGTGTTGCTACATTTGATGAATTATGTAAATTTGTATTATGAATTATAAAGAACGTTTTCTTAATTATAAATTATAAAGAACTTTTTTTTCAATGAAATGAAATAAAATTTATAAATATTTATCACCATGATTTCAATAAATGTTATTCTAAGAAAAATAATAACCTTGAATCTTTTGTAGAGTGTGCTTTGACGTCGCGTAAAAACTAGGTACTAAGTGATTGTCAGCGGTCTGGGATTTACTCCAGTAATAGCCCAAAGACATGCCATCGCAATTTAGATTCTCTGTGGAAGGGATGGCTCCCGCGCTATTAACCACCAAAGGTATAATTTTCACGGAACTTGGACAATACATCCACGACGGATTTTATGGGCACCAGCCACCATTAATGTCCACGACAGTCTTTGTCCGGCTCTAGAATCGAACCCATAATCCTCCGATTCCTAAACAAATCCTACGGACTCTATCTATTTTTAACTGAAATTTTAAGTAAATCATGATACTAACTAGTGAAATCAGAAGCCTCAATCTTTCATTTGTGCTACTCAATACTGCTGTAATTTTGTATAAGTTTTTTTTTTTTTTTTTTTTTTTAAGAAAAAAGTGTGGGTAAGTTTACAAGTTACCGGCTACAAAGTTTCAAATAAATACCATCCCATTTTTTTTTTTTTAAGCAAAGGAATTACTTTTAATATCCTACATTTTAAACATTTTTTTTTTTTTTTTTATGAAATTTTTTATATTCTTACTTGTATAGCTTTTAACCTGCTCAGGCGCAAGCTAATTGCATTCATTTAACCCTTTCAAGGTTAGTGTAATTAAGATTACTTAAAGTGGATTTTTGGTGGCACTTGTGCCACCAGAATTTAAAAACAAGATTAGAAGAAAAAAAATGAATTTTACTTTTCTGGCTAAGCTAAAATGTAAAATGTTATTAAAAATTCTCGGGATGAATTTTTGAATTTAAGAATTAAAATTAGGTGATATAAAAAATATCCCACCACCCATGAAGAAGTTAAATTAGGCTGCCACTAGAATGCACGATCAAAATTCAAAGAAATAACTTTTTATGCTATGTTATTGCCCAAATATCTTATTCAAATGCACATTAATAACAATAATATAAAAAAAAAACATTCACATATTTAGTACAGATTTGTTATCCTTATATTGACATTGTTTAGTTCATTTCAGTTTAAGTCTAAGTCAAAGATAAGACTCTATATTGATTTCCATTATTTTAAGAAAGGTATTTTTAATTAAATATTTTCATGTCCGGCTGGGCATGTAAGGGAAAAAAAAAATATATGTGCTCAATCTGAATTTTTACACGCCCCGAATATGTCGAGCAAAATAATTTTCGAGCCCCGGTACTCACTACAAAACGGTATTACAAGTACCGCCTTTTAAAATTTAAATAAAGTTTTTGTTTTAATTTAATTTTTTTTTATTCTTAATATATAATATCGGGAATTATTTCAATTCTTAGCAGTACGAAATATATATATCAAAGAAAATTTCGATAATTAACAGAAAACAATTAACTAAAATAAAATCCGTTTAATATCAATTTCAAAAAGGGTCAATGAAGTAACAAATAATGTCTTAGAAAAAAAAAAAAAAAAAAAAAAAAAAAAATTCTCGAATAATTCTCTATTTTACGGCGGCACGTAACTCAAAACTTCTCTAAGAAAAGAAACACAAAAAACAGTCGACGCATTTACCACGCGCAAAGTGTGATGTATAACGGCTCGTCAAACGCAGACACACAAGCATTAGAAATACCATAAATATAAAATGAATGCGAGTTCTCTCATTTTTTTTCGCAGCTCCCCGTTTCTTTATTTTGTTTGGAAGCGATTTCGAGGCGTGCATTAGCATTTAAGTGACACGGAGTGTCACAATCGTGTAACTGCTGAGTGTGGAAAAATTGATTCTTTGCGCGCCAAACCGCTTACTTTATTAAAAATTCGTCTTTTCTCCTTTTGTATTCTGTCTGCAAAATGGGGTATTTTAAGTTTGTTTCTTTTCAGAGTTTGCGAGAGATCGTTGGAAATAGGATGGATAGAAAGGGTTGAATGAACATTGAACTGAGAGAGTTTTTAATGGAGAATTTACATAAGAAACTTATAGTTTTTGATGAGGCTTTCGCAATGCAGTTCCACGTATATGGGAGATTTGTTGATATTTAAAATTTGTTAGTAGTATAAGATAGAGAGAGAGAGAGAAAGTTAAAATGCGATTATTCGATTATGCAAGATTATAAATTCAAATTTAATTATTATTATTTTTTTTTTATGTTGAAGTATATTTATTTAATGTTATTATATTATTATGTATATGTTTGAAGAAAGCAGTTATTTATTTAAAATGACGAGAAATGAAACATGAAAAGAGAGAGAGAGACTAAAAGTTAAAATGCGATATTTCTACTATTCAAGATTATAAATTCTTTTTTTTTTTTTTTTTTTTTTTGAAGTATATTTATTTATTTACTTATTATTATTATTATAGATTGGTTGAACGTAATAAAACAACAATTTGCTTAAAATTAATAAGATTTCAGTAATATAAAATGTACATGAAAAAAAAAAAAAAAAAAAAAAAAAAAAAAAATCTGGAGTGACTCCACTCGACTTTCCGAACATTGAGTAATTAACAGTTTTGTAGATAAAGTAAAGAAAGAGGAGTTAAACAAACAAAAGAGAGAAAACCATAATAGAGTGTTTGAGTATTTTTCTCCATCTATTACATGATGTTTTATTTAACGCTACTGAACTTTGAGCCCATAGCTCATAATGATAAAGAAATTTTCGTTGTGTCCCTGTAAAAACCTATAAATGCTAGATTCACCAAAATGCTTATAGTTAGTGCAACAGTGATTTATAATACTCATATAAATTTTCAGCTGAATTCAATAAGGCGTTTAGATGCTATCGTACTTTTAAAAATTTAGTCCCATAGGCCATAATGATAAAGAATTTTTCTTTGTGTCCCTGTAAAAAAACTGTAAGTGCTATATTCACCAAAATCTATACAGTTAGTTCAACTGTGATCTATAACATGTGTACAAATTTTTTGCTCAGATTAATAAGGCGTTTAGACGCTATCACACTGTAGGATCTCGATGGGTTTGGTTCGTCGAGGTAAACGGGGAAAATGAGACTGTTTCGATAAATGACAATCAGTATTTTCTTTTCGCAGGAAGCATGGCACTTTTAATATTACTAGAGAAGACTATTTACAGGTATATATATATTGAGAATAATATTCCTTTCTCCAACATGATGCATACACAGTACAACTAAATCTGAACTAAGAGAACGGCCGGCAGGACAACCTCCTCCGTCTCTTCAAAACCAGCTCACAGTACATTCACTGATGCTTCTCTCTCTGCATCCTTTTCGCGACCCCTTTAAGGGTTGCCATGACATATATTCCCCCTCCATAGGGGCTACCATATGGGTGTGGGACTCGCCGGCATTACACCTCCCCCCCAAGATCGTGTCTCAGCGGCCGTCTGATGACACTATCTGAGAAATAAAAGGATGCCGGAGACTCCCACTCCACAATATTATTTACATCACACACTACTAAATAACAGTACATAAATTAATATTGGTAATAAAACCACAATTAAATAATAAAATTAGCAATTAAAATAATAGAATAAAATTATAAGAACCTTATAACAACAAAAAAAAATGTTATACAGACTGGATTGAATAAATTCCTTTTCGACGTTCATTCTCTGAAAGAAATAGAATACTTGTAAAATCACAAACAGAAAGTTTTAATTCAAAATTGTCTCTCTAGAGTTAGAAGAAAGTCTAATGAATTGTTCATTCAAAGTTTATTAGAGTTTATTAAGAGTCTAACTTGTTCATAAATACACAACTAACTCTAAATAGTTAACCAATGTCTAAACTCGCACTTTCAATAAAACACGTTCAGCCATATGAAGGCTTAAGTTCCATTTTATTTTCGGTGAAAAACACAATGTTATTTCTAAAGAAATTAATTTCTTGATAACGAAGGTATACTTGAACACCTTTAGCTCCTTCGAAGACACAAATAACGGTTTCGTGTGATTTCTTCTATCACTGGGATATTCAGTGACATCCTCGGGGTATGACAAGTCAGGTTCCAGATAGTCTGTCACCATGGCGTTCACATTTTTATTTCGAGCACTAGATCCTTTGAAGTTGAAAAACACATGTTTACGTTTAACATGAGCCCTATGTGCTTTAATTGGCACGAAGACAGGGTTGCTTTCCCCTGGGGGAGTTTTCCGATTCTCCTTCACACTATACAAAGATGAAGTCACATTTCTTTCGTCGTGGATAGTTCTGAAGTCGGCGGCTTTTCCCTGTTTATTCTCCTGTATCAAGCCAAATTTTTCTTCAGGTTGTGAGCATTGTCGTGCTGTTTCACCAGGACCGGTCCAGCGAGCGTATAGAATCGCCTGATCGTCTGCTTTAAAATTCCAAAAAAATGAACGTCTAATTTCGCAAGCCCAAGGTAATGGTTTCAAAATACCAAATAACCAATTAAGTTCTCTATTAGCCCTCCCACAATCATTAACGTTTACATTCGGAATCTCCGCACGCATAAAAATATCGCATAGAGAACTATAACTCGCTTTGGTCGTTAACGTTTTTAACTCGGTAGCTGCCAGCCACCGCCCATGCTGTTCCCCTAAACATAATTCAGCGCACGCGACATCTCTCAAACGCACTTCAGAGCGCCTCATCCCAGGCCAAGCGAAACTATCCCGAACTCTCCCTTTAGTTTCGTTTTTGCATACGACCGCCTTTTGAGCTAAGTTCAATCTTTCCTTTTCCTCTCCCCTAGGTTGCAACAACACCGTTTTATCCAGCGCTTTTCTACCCCTCTGAACTTTCACTCCCTCGATAACGCTAGTTTCTTCTTGCTTTTCCAAATCCGTACACTGCATCTCGAATTTCAGATGGTCAGTTTTGACCCTCTCTTCAATACAAAGCGTACTTTCCCCATCGGCTTCCATTCCCCCCTCCGCGAAAACTGAAACCTCTCTTTCTCTACTTTCAGGAGATCCCCCTTCTACAAGCTGAACGCTATCTCTGCTCTCTGTCTCTTTTTCATCCTTTTCTTTAAAGTGCCCCCTCAACGAATTCCATATCCTAGGCGGGAGCAAGCAGGGAACGCAAAGTTTTCGAGTCACCGCCGCGAGAATTTCTTGAGGTCCGTCAACGGTTGTTGCGCTCGTTCTGAGCGAAACGGGAAGTTTACATAATTTAGCTTCGGTCTGTTCGCCAAAAGCTGATGTGAGAATTATCTTTCCTTGCTCTTTAAGTTCTATATCTGGTAGAGCCAAAGGGTTAAAAATCGCAAAATTTGTGCCAGAATCTTTTATTGCTTTCACTTTCCGTCCCTCAACCATTATTTCAATGTGCTCTAAAGGTTCAATCGCGAGTTGGGAATTTAAAAATTCAGTTCTGACCATAGCGGTAAATATTTCGCTATTATTTTGCTCCGATTTAATATTTTCACTATTAAAACTTTGTTTTCGTTTATCACAGTCTCGCTGTAAGTGGGAATTAGATCCGCAAGAATAACAAGATTTAGTTCTAGGTTTATAAGCATAACTCGACTGGTTTTTGGGTGTACGCAAATGAGGAGGTATGTATCTTTGCTCTTTTCCCATATCTAATGATTCTACCGTATCGCGTTGTTTTGCATTCTCTGAAAAAAATTGTTTATGTATTGACTTGCCTCTCGATGTATAAAAATTATCGCAATCCTTGCCCATTTCTGTCGGCCTAAACCAATTTTCACCTTGCCGTATACCTATGTGTGTTTGCGTTACCTGATCTAAAGTAGAAAATAGCTTATCCGCTACTATCAAATCACGCAAAGTATCAAAATCCTCGCATTTTCTTAATCGGAGGTAATAGTCGAACGTCGTTTTAAGACGAGATGCAAACTGCATGTGCGTCTCGCCCACCTGCCTTTTAGCTGTATTGAAATGTTCCAAGCAATTTGGCGCTGTCGGTTCGAATTCTCGTAACACGAGTGTTTTTAACTTTTCATAATCTTGGATCTCTTCATCGTTAATGTAAACTAAAATATTGTCAGCTTTTTCGCCTAATAAATTTAACAAAATTTCGGCTTGAATACCTTCGTCTACATTTTTCGTTTTGAATGCGCGTTCCAGAGTTGTGAAGAACAAATACCACAACTCTGGTTTTGACGGGCAAGGAATCGTTAGCGACCTTATCATTTTAATTATCCGATCTAAATCATCCCTATCACTACGCTGGACAGGTTCCGGCCTAGGGCTTGAGCTTTGAGCTCTAGCAAGCTCCAATGCTCTGGCATGCTCATCACTTTTGTTTACGATCTTCTACGGTAGTAATAATAAATTCTTTTACAAAATTAGGTGACGTTTTAAATTCGTCCGATTCTAAGATCTTTTCTTTAAGATCTTTTATTTTTAGTTCTAAAGTGGTGCTGACACCTATTTCTTCTGCTACCGTTATTAAATCTTCTTTTTTAAGACCCTTCACGTTAAAAATTTCGGCCATGTTGGCAAATTCTTTAAAATTTATCTTTCACAATCAGCAGATTTTAAACAGTTTTCTAGGTATCTTTCAGCAACAGTCACTTTTCATGCTTATTTTATTTTCCCCCAAAACATAAACAAGATAAGAATCTTCTTACCTCGATCCTGACGGGTGCGCCAGTGTAGGATCTCGATGGGTTTGGTTCGTCGAGGTAAACGGGGAAAATGAGACTGTTTCGATAAATGACAATCAGTATTTTCTTTTCGCAGGAAGCATGGCACTTTTAATATTACTAGAGAAGACTATTTACAGGTATATATATATTGAGAATAATATTCCTTTCTCCAACATGATGCATACACAGTACAACTAAATCTGAACTAAGAGAACGGCCGGCAGGACAACCTCCTCCGTCTCTTCAAAACCAGCTCACAGTACATTCACTGATGCTTCTCTCTCTGCATCCTTTTCGCGACCCCTTTTAGGGTTGCCATGACATATATTCCCCCTCCATAGGGGCTACCATATGGGTGTGGGACTCGCCGGCATTACACACACTTTTAAAAATTTGGCCCCATAGGCATAATGATAAAGAATTTTTCTTTGTGTCCCTGTAAAAAAACTATAAGTGCTAGATTCTCCAAAATCTATACAGATTGAGTATTTGTGACCTATAATATGTGTATAAATTTTTTGCTCAATTGAATAAGGCGTTTAGATGCTATCGCACTTTTAAGATTTTGCTCCCATAGGCCATAATGATAAAGAATTTTTCTTTGTGTCCCTGTAAAAAAACTATAAGTGCTAGATTCACCAAAATCTATAGGGTTCGTACTATGGTGACTTACAATATGCGTACCAACTTTCAGGTTAATCGAACAAAGCGTTTAGACGCTAGCGTGTTCACTCACAGACATACACACATACATACACACATACACACATACACACACACATACATACATCATCGTAAGAATAGTGAAAACGGACTCAGGGGACCTCAAAACGTATAGAAACATCAAAATTTCGAATTCGGATTTTTGACATGATTACAATACTTTCCTCACTATAGTGTTCGGAAAGTAAAAAGGGTGTAGGGTGGATATTGTCCCCATTTTATCTTTCCTATTTGTTTTTTCTCCTTTTGCCCGTCAGAGATGTTTAATTTTCAAAGTTGGTAGAGAGAAATGTCGGTTTCGAATCCAGATCGCGCTTATCGACCTGGAATTTTCGTTCGGAATTTTCCGTTTTTTCTCTATAAATCACGTGAATACGCGTTAGGACTTCTTGAGAAAGAAAGAGCGCTCTCCCAACAGAGGGCATATCCCATGCCTGGATCTCTCATGTAGACGATAGGTCTTAACCCATAAACCAATTCAAACTTTTTATGTTCCCTCTGGAAAATGAGTAGTTTAAATTTGTTTCTTTTGAGAGTTAAAAAGATCAAAGATCGTTTGTAATAGGATAAAAAGAAAAAGTTGAATGAGCATTGTAGTAAAAGAATTTTTGATGGAGAATTTTCATAAGAAACTTATAGTTTTTGATTATATCATATTTTCGTATCGTAATGCAGTTGCATGTGCTTAAGGGATTTATTAATGGAAACGATTGAAAAGAGATCGAATTAAAATGCGATAGTATAAATTTTCTATGATTATGAGTTTAGAACCAATATATATATATTTAAATGTTGAGCTTTACATGCCTATTTATATACTTATTATTAATATTTGTATCCGTATAAATAGACAATATCAAGACTTAAGTTATAAAGTGTAGAATAAACAAAAGAAAAAGGAGCGGGATATCGTTCTAATCCCGTCCTTTCAATTCGTTTTTCTTTTTCAGTATTCTAACTGAAAAATCGGTATTTTTAGTTTGGTTCTTTAGAGCAGGGTTTAAACTTCCATTAGTTTTTTTAGCATTTTGCTAAAAGGTATCATATTTTGCTAAAACAAGTCGGTCAGAATTTCTCCAAAAAGCTAAAACTGGATAACTGGATAAAATATCTATATATAATAATTCAGATTTTTTTTTTTTTTTTTTTTTTTTGTAATATTTGCAGGCAAAAACTACGAAAGGACTGAAATTTTTGGGAATCCTTACTTATATAGTAATTTGGATTTATTTTTAATTTTCAATGATTGAATTTAAATGCAAAAATATTTAAAAGTATGTCAGAATTCAGAATTTGCTTCATAGAAGCATTTTTAGCACTAGCATTTCACGATTATCTACCACTACACTTTACTTGATTTTTAAATTGCTTTTTCATTTTACACATATGATATGAATACCTCTTTTTCTATTGATAAAATTAAAACATAGTTTCCCTGATTCATATTTTTAAAGTCACAAATATGGATGCTTGGTTAAAATCATTAATGAACAAAAGGAATAGAAAACAAAACTGAGGATAACAAAGCTAAGTAAAAGAAATCAATGGTATCCCAAAAATTAATTAACTTTCGAAAAAGCTAAAATAGTGCTTGCCTATTTTCGCTAAAATGCTAAAGTAATTTTTTTGCCAGGTTAACCCCTGCTTTAGAGTGCTTGAGAGATCGTTAGAAATAGGATATATAGAAAGACTTAAGGTACCTGCTTACCTTTAAAATGCAATTTTCGGTCAAAACTCCGATTTTTTATTTTTGGTTTAGTATTAAAGCCTGACATTTTAGCTTTCTAAATCAGTTTGAATTTTGTTTTTATCTTGCTTAGAACTTGAATTACAGGCATTTTAATATTAGTCACTCGCAAGTTTTTGAAACCGGAAGTGACCGTAAATGCTTGTTTACATAAATATTTTACTCAATATAAGCATCAAAATCTGTTACTGCATATAAAATGAATTAAAAAAATAAAAAAAATAAAAAACTTTGAAATAAATCAGGAAACTTATTAAAATTATTTTTTATTTAATAGGTAAAATCTGGTTTTTAATTACGTTTTCTGCTTTTTTATTGAGATTTTTAACATTTTGCTTTAGCGCAAAACATCATAACTCCAAAAGTTAGGATTGAAACCTTATGAAACTTAGACAATGAATCTAGCTAAATTATTATTATTATTATTATTATTATTATTATTATATTTAATTATTATTATTATTATTATTATTATTATTGATAGAAGTTATGAACTGTCATGACTTTCTCAGCATGTAAAATGTTATCTTCTCTGAAATATTAAATTACATGGTTATAGTTTTGAGAATAGTTCACTCTCTTAAGGACCTTTCAATAATCAAAATAAAATTTACAGAATAAAAATACCTTTATTTAAATTTGACTTATGATGTTTTGAAAAAGTGCTTATTTTTTTGCAAATTTTGAGCCTAAATATCAAAATTTGCATATTTTTTCATGTTATTCACTGTTTTTAAACTATATTTTATTATGTAATGCACATAAATAGGCAATTTTTCAATTATTAAAAAAAAATCATCTCCGATAGTATGCAGGCACCTTAAATGAACACTAAAATAAGAGAATTTATGACAGAGAATTTGCATAAAAAACTTATGGTTTTTGATGAGGTTATGTAATGCTATCCATCGTATGTATGGAATATATTAACTAAAATGTTAAAAAAGAGGTAATTAAAAGGCGATATTTCGACGAAGCATGATTATTATTATCATTTGTTTTGTTTTAAGTTGAGGTTTATTTATTCATCAGATATTATTTTCATTTTTTTTATGTGAATAAAAAGAACAATATTCTTAAATGTATGAAAACTAATGTAATAAAATTTAAATATGCATAAGAAAAGTAGAATCGACCTTGTCCTCGTTTTGTTTTTCCAACTGTACTTTTTTTCTTTTGTATCTTGTTTCTAAAAAGTTATTTTAAGTTTGTTTATTTTAAAAGAATTGTAAATACCGTTTAAAATACGGTGGATAGAAAGGATAAAATGAACGTTAAATTAAAAGTAGTTTTGATATTATTATTATTATTATTTTATTTATTTATTTATTGTAACTTTTGACAAGGTTTTGTGATGCTGTTTCACACATATATTAGATTACATTTTTTTTTTTTATGTGAATAAATGTTTTTGTTATCGATAGAATGAATAAAAAGAAAAGTACAATTAAAGTTCTTTATACATCAAGGACAAAAGAATCCCGCTTTTTTTTCCCACCAGTATTTTCTTACAAAAATTTATACGTTATAAAATAACAAAAACAACATAAGTGTATGATAAAAATTTCTCTCTATAAATACTGGTGGCTGAAAAAGCGGAACTCTTTCGTCTCTGATATATCGATGTATATATATCCAGAGCTTTTTAAGAAAACGGCTGATCTCAGAGCTATACAGATTTACATAATGTTTCATTATGGCCTGTTCTGATGCGCCTAGAATCCGGATTTTCGAATTTTTGATTAGATTTTTTAAAATTAATTAAAATATGAAAATAATAAACTCGTAATTGCCTTAATATTAGCCATTTAAACTTTTAATTGTTGCCAAAAAAGTTTACAAAGTTTTTTTTTTTTTTTTTTTTTATTATTTTTTTTTTTCAACATGAAGTATGCTTTCACGCAAAAAATAAAAAAATATTAAATGTTAAATTGGTGAATGAGAAAACGACATCTTTAGACTTTAAAATAAAATTGTAATAATACAAATCTATCATTTTTAGTTTCTTCTGAATTTTATTTCATAGCATTTTTCAAAAATATACCTCAAATTTATTTATTTATTTTTTTAGCACGGATGAATCACGCTTGGCATAAAATCTAATTCAGCATTATATTAAAGGTATTTACTTATTGATAATTCTGGACAATTTTTTTTAATTTTGATGCTGAAGTAGATCGGACATTTTTTGCCAAGGACTCTACAAAAATATAAATAAATTATAAAATATTGGAAAAAGAAAGAAAAGAAAAGATAGAAAGAAACAGAAACAATAATCGCATAAATTATGTATTTTGGTCTAAAATGACAACAAAAATTCAAAATCTGCCAAGAGAGGCTATATTAAGGATTTACCATGATCAGGTTTACATATTAATTAATTAATTTATTTTTATATACTAACTACTATTAACTAACCATAAAGTATATATAACCACAAATAATAATAATTGTCTCATGCAACAGACGTAGCCGATCATAGCATATTGTAATATTATATTTGGCTTGAAAATACTGTCATTTTATGGTTGATCGGATAAATCAAATAAATATAAGAAATAACGGGAAAGCTAATATTGTGTACACCGCGTATAGTGTTGTTCATGTGTAACTGGGACTCAAATATAAAAGGGCTACTTCAAATTTTTTTCGATACTGTCCGTATTGAAACTGTCATATATGATAAGCACTCACATGGAAACCTACTGGTAACTACTGTCGCAGGCAATAAGGACAGGCACCCGAAATTCAGTGGATGACCAAATCGCTGCCGAAGGAAGCAAGGACCTAAAGCGACCTTTAGAACAATTTCAGTATTTGTTATAAATTTATTTATTTATTTTCATATAGCTATATAGAAAAGAGTTTCTTTTAAATATAGTTGCCAGCGAAGTGGGCAAAGCCTGCTTGTAGTAAATATTAAAACAAGCATAAGGGAAAGATATCGTATCCTCAATTCGTCTTTCTTGTTCGTTATTTCTTCCCTCCCTTTTTTTTTTTTTTTTCTTCCTACTGGAAAATAAGTATTTTAGATTTATTTATTTATTTTATTTTATTTTTATTTATTTATTTATTTATTTTGAAACTTTCAAAGATCGTTAGAAATATGATAGATAGAAAGGGTTGAATGAACATTAAATTAAGAGCGTTTCTCCTGGAAAATCTCCATAAGAGACTTACAGTTTTTAGTGAAATTTTGGTAATGCATTTCCACGTATATATGAGATTTAATGATATCATACATTTGCTAATAGCCATTAAAAAAAAAAAAAAAAAAAAAAAGGAAGAAAAAGAAAGAAAGAAAGAAAGAGATCAAATTAAAATGCGATAATTTGACAGTGCAGGATTAGGAATTCAAAACAGACTTTTTTTAAGTCTATATTTTATTTACTTTTTAATTTTAGACTAATGTATTTAATTATTGTTATTAGTAGTAGGGGTTGATACATTTCCATTTCGCTTTTCCTGTTCACCTTTTCCCCTTTTGCATTTTGGCAGGCAGGGAAGTTCTATTGTCAAAACTTGTAGACTAGAGATGTCGGATTCTTAACTATGTCGCGATCATCGACCTAGCCGTTCTGAGTTTTCTGTTTTTTTCTTTAAAACTCACGTGAATACGGGTTAACACCCCTTAGAAAGACCCCCATGGAAGACATCCCCCAACCCTGGGTCTACATGTAGTTTATGGATTCTAATTCAAAATCGATTCTAACTTTTTATAAATAAGTATTTAAATATTGTTTCTTTTGAAATATTGAAAGATAGTTTGAATTGGATTAATAGAATTGGTTGAATAAACATTGAAGTAAAAGAATTTGTGTCGGAAAATTTGCATTAAAAACCTATTATTATGTTTTTTTCCTGAGTTTTTATTATGTTGTTCTGTATACATATAGAATTATTATTTTAAAAAATAAACAATGCAATCTCTCCAATTATAGAAACATTAAAACGAAAGTTCGAATTGTGAAGTGTAATAAATCGACCGTATATAATTAAAAGAACAAAATTAATTCATTTTTAAAAGACATTGTGAATTATTTATTTATTATTATTGTTGATATTATTATTATTATTTTAGCTTTAAAAATAACAATATATATGAAGATATTAAAACTAAGGTATTAAAAAACTTTTTTTACATGAAGTTTTTATATTCGTTCTCAGAATTATGCAAAAGTAACACTGTTTAAATTCTGATGAAACTTTGTTGTTATTGTTGTTTATGTGTTTCTAACCCTTTAACGTTCACCTCATATTTTCTTTTGAAATTTTCTTAACTAATTCCGAAAATGACTACTGGACACATAGCTGATTATAAATATGCAGAAAGAAGAAAAAAAATTACGATTTTTAAGTTTTGAGAAACTTTTTTGGTTTGAATCATCTATGTGTTATACAGTCATTAATTTAATAAATAAATAACTTTGTTAGTAAACTCTTTAAATTGCAAAAATTTTACAACAGTTGTTTCAGGTCAAAATAATAGCATGATCTTTCATCAGATGAAAAAAATAAACACGAATGCATCATTAAAGCAGGAAATATATACTCGCGTCTACTAATAAATTTATAATTTCCTGCATCTGACTTACTTTGAAACATCGTTTATCAAATTTCCGAGTAGAGCTGTTATCTACCAAACAGAAAAGAACCAAAAGTTTAAAAATCGATTAAAACAAGGAAAAAATATTGGAAAATTGTTGCATGAAAAAATGTTAATTGTTTAGTTTCCATGCGAAACCAATGAACATTAAAGGGTTAAATAGCTGAACGATTTCTAGTCAGATTATTTTATTTATAAATTTCCCGATAATATATAATTTCATGCATATGTAATGTAACAATCCAAGATCCGTGGCCGATGTTTATTATAAATTGAATTCATTGTGGCGGGAAAAAACATTTTACGTTTTGTAATAATTTTGCATCCGATTTCGGTCATTTTACATCCTATCCGGAATTTGTCGGAAGTATTTCGCTTCGAATGCAACTTCATTAATATCCAACAAGCAAAGAATTAAATGACAGGCATAGGTACGAGAAATCGTGAGATTTCTTCTCACTAGTGGCAGCTAATTTTTCATCAGGTTATTCTACCTTATGCTCCGAAGCGATTGAATTTTACGGTAAGCATTATCATTTAAGCTATGCGTTCTATAATGACGTGTAAAATTATAACTTATTTTGTTGATTTATGTTACGAGTTAAAATTATTCAAAGTGTTTTGAAACATTATTCATTATAAAGAAAACGAAACATTAATACATACTTCAACTAGAAACATATTAATTTATTTACTCTACTTATTTATCTAATTTTTTTTAGCTATTGTATTTTTCATACGCCACGATTTTCATGATACAGCATTACGTACTGAAAGCAACTATATATATATATATACATACATACACACACATATATTTATATCTAACTCTTAGAAAACTCTATAGAAAACTCGTAGAAAATTACCAATATTTATAGTGATACTCTTAGAAAATTGCCGAAATTTAAACAGAGGTAAAAGGATCCAAAGAAACGAAATAAATCACCAGATTGGAAAAGATCAAAATGAAACAAAATCAATTGAGTGAAGGCATGTAGTAACGTCTTCAGGGGCAATATACAGATTTTGCGAGAAAATTGTCTTTTGTGAGGTTCTAGTGCTACTGAATTGCTAACTTTAATAATCAAACCAGAAAGAAAAATAAATAAATAAATAAAATAAAAATAAAAATAAAAATAAAGATAGAAATAATGAAATAAATAATAATAATAAAACAGTACTTGCATACCAAGAAAAATGTATGTAACATGTAAATGCAGTTGGAAACTAATGCAGTTTACGGTAAGGAAAGTGAAGGTAAGGAGATAGAGTTATTTAATTTTAGGATAGAAAATTACAGTCCAAAATATCTGTAGAAAATAATGAAAAAAAAAAAAAAAAAAAAAAATCAAACTTGAGACATTACAACATATTATCTAGTCATAATTTGTTGTTAAAAGTAAAAGATCTAAAAAAAAAAAAAGAAGAAGAAGAAGAAGAAGAAGAAGAAAATAAAAGAAAAGTTATAAAAAAAGTGAATGGTAAAAAAAAAAAAAAAAAAAAAAAAAAAAAAAAAAGCGGAAAATATACAATTTTTGCGTAAAAAAAAAAAAATCATGTTGTCTAGTGAATTTTTATTATTATTATTATTATTAGCATAAAATAAATAACTTGTACATATCATACGTAAACGTATAGATGCTTATTTTGATGGTAATTTGCTCACCCTATTTGGCTACAGAAGGCGTTTATAACGAGAGCTGCAACTATTCAGATCGTTTGACGACGTAACATTAGAAAATAATACACGGGTTCTTGAGAATTCCATGTAACTCCTCAAATGTTAATCGTATGGCTTCAAAACTGGCGTTTTCTGAAACAAATAGTTTCTCCCCAAGGGTGAAAGATAGAAAAAGAATAAGTCGTTAAGGGTTTCATAAAACCCTCCTTGTGACGCGATGTCTGGCAATCTCTCCCTGTAGATGTTGTTCCACAGCAATATTCCTACCAACGCCCAAAAGCTAAGCTATTGTTTGTGCAGTCTAGGGAATCTTCGGGAGAATGTATGTAATATCTACACACACACACACACACATATATATATATATATATTTACGTAAGATTTTATGGTTTAAATTTCTAGTTGAAACCGATTGGAATAAACAGTAACATTATACTCAAAATAAAAAATTAATATAAATCATAACTTGTGTAAGAGTGAAGAAATATTTATATATATATACGTATATATATATATATATATATATATATATATATATATATATATATTTAAATGATATTGTTATTAAAAAAAAAAAAACTATTGGAATAATGATTTACATTGTTGATATTTAATACCAATCAATATAAAAATTCAATTTATAAATACTTTCAATTTAAAAAGTTATTGGTCGAAAGTATTTTATAACGTATGTGCGGTGTGTGTGCAAATGGAAAAAAAAAATTCAATTGAAATGTGGGGGAAAAAATTACAATTCAAAAAATACCATTAATATTAATTTCAAAATAAATTACCCGTATCGCTATAAGATATGTCTGTACCGTAAATTGGTTAAAGTAATGAAATAGAAACTCAAATTCAATTGAAAATTTGAACTGTATTTTTAAGTATTATTTCAGAACAATCAGTGAAGTAATTAACGAATTTTGTTTTTTAATATTTTAATTAATTTGCTAGATGAAAACTCGGAAATTAATGTATGTAAATTTGAGAATATTTTATTTTTTAGGATCAGTGTTCCATTAATTTCAGACAGAATAAAAAGCGTTGTCACTAACTGCGGTAGACCACTTTAGATTTTGTATAATGAGAAATAGTCTATAACAGAATCTAAGAACTTACAAGTACGTAAAGAGAAAATGTCAAAATAAAAGGGACGAAAAACAGACTTAAATGCAAATTTTATTCTGTTTATATATTATATATATATATACCTGTAATAAATTATCGACTTAAGGAAAATAAAGTATGTGAAAAATTATTTTTGTAATTGAAAATTGTATAATGTTTAAATCAAAACATGGACATTCCTTTAGAACTTAAAAGGCCTCTCCATTTATCGTCCTCAGAAGCCAGAGCCAATGTTATTCTATGGAGAATTTCGCTCCATTATAACTTATTAACTAATATATATTTTTAAATTCCCTTTTCATATTCAGAAACTTCACAACTATTAAACAAATTATCGCTTTCTATTTTTTTTTTTTTTTTTTTTTTGAGGTTGTAAAAGGCGAATTTACACAATATGAAATTTTTCATTTTTGAGCTTAAAAATGAAATCTTAAAAATAAAAATAATAATAAAATAAAAAAATTTTAGAAGGCGATAAATTGTTTAATAGTTGTGAATTTTTGGAAAGTGAAAACGGAATTTAAAAAATTGTATTAGTTAATGAATTATAATGGGGCAAAATTTTCCATAGAATAACATTGGCTTCGGCTTTCGGAGACTTTAGGTAGAGAGTCCCCTTAAAGCATTTCATTTACTTACTTTTCTTTAGTGGGTACTTTTTCTTTCATTTAATTTGCAATTTTATGATGGATTTTTACAGGAAAATGTTCAATACGTTAAATCTTAATCTTATTTTCCATGAATGTGAAACTGTTCGTTCCAACTGGGTGGAATCAGGCATCACAGAATACAATGCTTAATGTACCCGGAAACGTATTTTGATTTCTTAGAACTCTTTATCTGACACCTAAATTTTATAATAAATCTCCACTATTTTCTAACTTTAAGCTTTATCTAACGATAAAGAATTATTGAACAAACCACAAGCTACTGCTTTTTAGTAAGTTAAGTAGATATAAATATTTACCATTTCAGAATAAAATATATTACGGTATTATTTATAATATTGTCTGCGGTATATCAAGGAGGTATAAATCAAAGAGGGAGCTGCGGAAACGTACTGTATTTTCAAGTCCTAGATTTATAAATTCAAATTTTTTCTTAGTTTGACTTGAATTTAAAGATAATGATTAGTAAACAGCAGTTTCACATTAAAAAAAAAAAAAAAAAAAAAAAAAAAAAAAAACTCATTATTGATACTACTATTTTATTTTCTTTAAAATATTCTATTTAAAGGAACTCAGAATCTCTAAAATGTCAAAATTTAACGAAAATAATCGTTTTTTAGATTTTTATATTAAAACTATTGGTGTAAATTATTCTCACAAATTTTTAAAAAGTCATTTGTGTGAGAGCACCTGCTTTTTTTTTTTTTTTTTTTTTTTTTTTTTAAGTGCTGTTATAAATAATAATAATAATAAGTCTTCGGTTTTGCCTCTCATTTATCTAAGTCCGTGCTTTTTTTTTTTTTTTTTTTTAAAGATGTTTTATGACTTTAAAATGCTAATGTTGTAGGAAATGTTCTTGAAATGTTCTCTTTTTTATGTGCATTTTATCGTTTGCAAGATGTTTACGAATCAGATTAGCATAATTTTAAATATTTAAAAAACAAAAAATCATATGTATGATCTTTTCTTTTGCATGTAAGATTCCGTTTTTTATTTATTTATTTCAAAACGTAATAGAATTAAACAAAATCCGAATTTTAAATTTGTTCAATACATTCTATAGGCAATATATTAAAATAAAAAAAAATCAAAACAGATTTTTAATTAAAAAAAAAAAAAAAAAAAAAAAAAAAAAACTATTTTTTTTGTTTTTTTGTTTGTTTATTTATTTATTTATTTATTTATTTATTTATTTAACGCATTTGTATTCTACATTCATTTAATAATCCCCCCCCCCAAAAAAAAAAAAAAAAAAAAAAAAAAGTGTGTGTGTGTCGAATCACCTTAACAAACTCACTTAGAAAATAATATGTTTTGCCATCACAAAAAATTCCAAAAAAAATCAGATAATGAGGGAAGAAAGCTAATTTTTCTGTCCTAAAAAAGCTATTTTAGGGATTTTTTTTTTTTATAATCACAGATATATGGGTTCACCACTCATTTTAAAGGTACTAACGAGTTCTTTTAAAAAATACTCTTATTGGAGTTTTACATTAGGAGCTAACTATTACTGAAGCGGAGAAAATTACTGCCCGTCTTTCCTGTGCTATAGATGTAAATTAACTGTATTACAAACTGATTCTTATTTTTGTTATATACTTTTTTGTTGTAATTCTAATAAATTATACCTTTGAAGATAACTTAATATTTACATTGCATTTTTGAAAGTTAACAGATAATTTCCCTTGTAAACATTAGTTACTACTAAAATGTTTAAGGTAACCTTTTTTTTTTTTTTTTAATATATTGTATGTAGATATGCATTGTAATATCTGTTTTTATAAATCATTTTTGTGGACAAACCATTGAAAATAAAAGGAATTGCAATGCTATTCTTACTATAAATTTTAATCAGCAAATTATTTGTAAATTCTAATTCACAAAAGCTGTTTTGAAATAACCTCATAAAAAAGAAAAGCAAAAATGTAAGAAAAGTTCTAGTACTATTTTTCTTAGAAATTAAAATCAACCGATTAAATGTATTAAGTTTTTAGAAAGTTCTTTGATGCACTTTTTTCCGATTGGCTTGGGAAAAAAAAAATCATAAATTAGTTTACAATTTATTAATTCATTAATAAAGTGTTAGTAGCTGTTGAGTCGCAAAAATAAATAATGAAAAATAAATGAGGAAAATTAAAATAAATAAAAAAAAGTAAATTTTACATTTCGAATGCCAAATACGATAATTTCACAACCACAAATTTGTCAAAGCGCTTAAATATATTCAGCAGCTTTAATTATTAGAAATGACACCATGTTCTTGTATTATATCTAAGATTTTCATTTATTGTATGAAACTTCATTATTGCATAGATTTAAAAAATAATGCAAATTCAAATTCAAATTTACTTTTACATTATAATGTTACGAAAAACTTGTCGACTTTCTTCTGTGAGAAAGTAGTTCGTAAAAGGAAAAGGCAGGTTCTAGTGGATGAATGCTCTTTATTTAGTGTAGCTTCTCAAATCGTACAACAAAACTGTAATTTCAACGAATTTTCTGAAAACAGTCTAATAGTATACTGTTCATTCATCGAATAATTTGGTACCAGTCCAATGAGGCTGTCACTCGTACTGCAAAAGTCATTATTTCATGAATCAACAGTAAAAAAAAAAAAAAAAAAAAAAAAAAATCAGTTACTTGTTCTACAGGAGTAAAGCGAACAACATCAAACACTTCAGAACAAGAGCTTTTGCTAGCTCATGAACCAAGTTCAGTCGCTTTTAGCACAATCTCCAAAGTGCAACCACTCAGAATAGTTCTTTGAACAACACTAACTCGCAGTAACTTTACTCTCTCCAGTAGAAGACAACTTACTCCTATTTATACTTTTGGCGATGAGGTTTAGTGATAGTTCTATCCAGAATCTCATGGAGAGTTCTAGATTTCGGCTTCCGTTCATCGCTGAGCTTTGAAACTTTGGGAATCCTAAACTACTATATTTCGCTTAATTTGGTCGCCAAGTCGTCAAGGTTGACCTCATTAAAAGTGAACTCTCTCTCTCTCTCTCTCTCTCTCTCTCTCTTTTTTTTTTTTTTTTTTTTACTTTGACTGTAAAATTACTTTCACTGCTAAACGACAAACGATGCAAAGGAAAAGACTTAATCCGTTGTGACAATATTACGTTTACATTTTTATAAATTTACCTCATTTTTATTAGAGTAAAATATAAATTAGAAATTAAAATATCGTCATATTTAATTAAACTGATAAATATACAATTAACAAATTTCGCCTATGATTGATTATACCATCAACAATGGCTCAAAAGTGAAAATCCTTGATGAGTAAATTACTTATAACTATTATAAAATTTATGATATATTTTAAAAAAAAAAAAAAAAAAGAGGGGAGGAGAGAGAGAGAAAAGAAGAAAAGAAAGAATGGAGGAAAACATGTTATCACGTTAGAATATTTCACGAATTAAAATTAACACTTTCGCAACCGCTGACGCAGATTCACGTCATTTGGAAATCTGTAACTCCGCCAGTGGGCGTTTTTTTTTTTTTGCAATTTGTATGTTGCTATCTTTGTTAAGAACATCCCCTATATTCATATTTGTACAATAAAAATACTATGGATACAAATACTTTCATTCCAAAGAGTATGAGTATTATGTATATTCATTTACAGCATAAATATGTATACAGAAAATCTTGTTCTAAAATAATGTTGTTTGAAAGAATAACGCCAATAGGTGGAACATACTATCGAAAAGGTAAAAACATGCTGTCGCGAAAGTGTTAACTGTGAAATAAATAAATATTTAAACCCCATAATACCCGTAGATGACTACTAGTACAATCCTGTTATCGTTTAGCGACATTCCAAACAAGAACTTATTTTTAGCAATTTTATCTATCTATCTATCTGTGTATACATATAAGAAACTTTAAAAACCAATATTTATGTATATAAAATTAAAATTAAAGTTTAAAGATTAAAGATTAGAAAACCCAACAGGAGATTTATAAACCAATGCGCAAAACTGCTGCAAAAGGAAATGTAAAACTTGAATATAGGAATAATTTAGGAAATGAAATGAAATAAAAGACCAAAAAACTCAGAAGTCTTCATCAGGGAGGCCCTTCCGTGTAGGGGTTAAAGAGAAGTTTCTGAAAGGATAGTAGCAATTAGCTAATAACTATCCTTTGCCCCCAACTTTTCACCAGACAGAAAAACCACCTTTAACAGAATAGAAATCTAACAGATTATTCTGTTAAAGGTGGTTTTCTGTTTGGTGAGAAGTTGTTGGCTAAGAATAGTTATCAGCTAATTGCTACTATCCTATCAGAAACTTTTCTTTAACCCCTACACGGAAGGGCCTCCTTGATGAAGACTTCTGAGTTTTTTGGTGTTTTATTTCATTTCCTAAATTATTCCTATATTCAAGTTTTACATTTCCTTTTACAGCAGTTTTACACATTGTTTTATAAATCTCCTGTTGGGTTTTCCAATCTTTAAACTTTTATTTTAATTTCATATACATAAATATTTGTTTTAAAAGTTTCTTATTTAATAAAAACATTGTTTAGCTAAGCAGCTTTTAGCGCTAGCTTTTTCTGTTTTACGTTTTATTATAATAATCTTTAATACCATACACATATTCGTTTTAAGAATTTCTTATATATATATATATAACTTTCCCAGAGATTCAGCGCGTAATATTTCTGGAAAATAATATTTATAAAATCTTATGTCAGATTTTTTTTTTTTTTTTTTTAAGAAAGTCATTGATTATCACATGAAAATGTTTCGTAGTTTGTACACTATCACAGTCTTAAATTATCAACTATTTGAAATAAATTTTCTTCTAATATCATCTAGTATTTAATAACGAAGCTTTTTTCCAAAGTTCCTCACCACTCTGCACAAAAATAATTTTTTATATGGTCCCGAAAACGTCTGAACAATTTAAAGTCGCACGTGCCTAGCTTCAGATCACGCAAACTGATCTCGTGCACCTAAGAACCCCTATCTTCCATTAATGGTAAAGTTTCGTCACATAATTTTCATTCACAAGCGTATAGAATTTAATTTTGGGGACTCCCTGTTATCCGCCCATTAGGAATCTTTTATTATACATTTTCCTTTTAAAATAAAATGGAAACCTTAAAAATGAACAAAAAAAACAAACACTTACAAGTAAAAATCCTACGCAAAATATAGAATTTCCGTAGCAAAGAATTCGCGTTTATTTGGCCAATTATTTCTCACGCACGAGAACCTATCCCGTATATAAGTTACTAATAAGCATTTTATATCGAAAATATAAATCTGATATCTCTCAAGTAATTCGATAAAAAAAAATTCTTATTTATAGCTGAGATCTCGTGATTTCTTTATTTTTTTTCTTTCGTTTCAAGGTTTTGTATTCTAAAACGTGATTCCGCTTCCAAAAATCGTCTGCACAATGTAAGAAAATTGAGTTGTTGCCGTTAAAAATAAAACTGTTGTTTTTAAGCTTATCACGTGTCTTCTATTTATAAGTTTTGACTCGATATTCGTGTTGAAGTGTTGGTCTTGTAATAGTTTAATTGGATTAAGCTTTACTGTGTAATGTAGGAAGAAGGTTTGCTTTGAATAGTAATGAATACATAATATCTTGTATCATTATTATGTTTTCTTTTTTGGAGTATTGTTAACTTATTGTAGTGGAATAAAGATAAATATGAAAGAAAGTGAAAGAAAATAATTTCTTAAAGTTTTAATGGCTAAATATTTTGCAGCTTTTTGTAACAACTAAAGTGTACCATCAAAAATCAACACTTAAATCATTCTTCTTAAAAACATTTATTGTAAATTTTATTTTTACTATTTTTCTTAATATCTGATTTATTTAAAGTTGATATCGTCAGAAGTTTTTTATTTATTTATTTTAATTAAATAATTAATCATTATTATTTTCTTTTTTGGAGTATGTTAACTTATTGTAGTGGAATAAAGATAAATTTGAAAGAAAGTGAAAAAGAATATATAATTAATAATTTCTTAAAGTTTTAATTGCTAAATATTTTGCAGCTTTTTGTAGCAACTAAAATGTACCATCAAAAATCAACACTTAAATCATTCTTCTTTAAAAAATTTATTGTAAATTTTATTTTTAATATTTTTCTTAATATCTGATTTATTTAAAGTTGATATCGTCAGATTTGTTTTATTTATTTATTTTAATTAAATAATTAATCATTATTATTTTCTTTTTTGGAGTATGTTAACTTATTGTAGTGGAATAAAGATAAATATGAAAGAAAGTGAAAGAAAATATATAATTAATAATTTCTTAAAGTTTTAATTGCTAAATTATTTGCAGCTTTTTGTAGCAACTAAAGTGTATCATCAAAAATCAACACTTAAAGCATTCTTCTTAAAAAAATTTATTGTGAATTTTATTTTTACTATTTTTCTTAATATCTGATTTATTTAAGGTTGATATCGTCAGATCTATTTTATTTATTTATTTTAATTAAATAATTAATCATTATTATTTTCTTTTTTGGAGTATGTTAACTTATTGTAGTGGAATAAAGATAAATATGAAAGAAAGTGAAAGAGAATATATAATTAATAATTTCTTTAAGTTTTAATTGCTAAATATTTTGCAGCTTTTTGTAGCAACTAAAGTGTATCATCAAAAATCAACACTTAAAGCATTCTTCTTAAAAAATTTTATTGTAAATTTTATTTTTACTATTTTTCTTAATATCTGATTTATTTAAAGTTGATATTGTCAGATCTATTTTATTTATTTAATTAATTAATCAATCATTATTATTATTATTTATTATTATTAATGGTTATGAAAATAAAGGCCGATTAGTGACAACACTTGCAACTTGTAGACTACGATTATAAATTTTTGGCGTTTTTTATGTTTGAAATCCAATACGATATGGTTTTAAATGCAAAAGAACAATAGCATCATCAAACTTTAATCTAAAAACTTACAGCTGTGTTGTCACAGAAACGTGTTGTAGATTAAGCATAGTAATGTATATAAAAATACTTCAAGCGTTTACTTCAACGATTTAGGTATCATTATTTGTTCTTAACCACATATGAATGATTTTCAAACTTATAATTATATAAATCATGATAAAAATTACTTTATAAAATTCGTTACAAAACGGTGATTTGTAAGCAAAGTATAAAGTATAAAAATTAGGGGGTTTCGGTCATTAATATTAACATTTTGAGTTTAAGAGAAAGGGAAAAGAGACAAAGGGTGTATTTATGCATCTTACCCTTAAAGCTATATTTACCCAATTCAAAAAATAATAATCATGAAACAATTTTTATTTTCGAGTTTTGTCGTTCGTATAACATTCTTGTATTTAGAATTGAATGTCATGTTTTTCCATTAGATAAATATATATATTTTATCGTTCCCGAATTAGATTTCACTTATAAATAAGTACTTTCGTGACAAAAATATAGTAAAAAAGATAGTCGGGGGTGTTCGCACACTTTATTTCTCTCCCCCCCCCCCCCCCCCACTGCTTTTCCAACGAATAATCGTCACCGGAAGCAGCCCTTTTAAATTTCCGCTTTCGATGCATTTGCATTTAACTTTTAATTAATGAAAATGGTTTTCATTCTCCCTGCAAAATGGCGAAATGGGAGGTGGCAAAATTTTAATTTACCTGCATGCTTTTGTCTCTCCCTCTGCCAAGCTGTGTCAAAAAGCAACTTGCTAAGTGTTGCACCTGCCGAGATATATGTCCCTGGAGTCGAGATTATTATTAAGTATCCTTAGTTTTGACCGTTGTGAATCCATTTAGAACATAACTTACAGTTTGATGAATTGTTGTAGCTCCCTTTTGTTCCAAAAATGAATTATTCCATTCGTTTTTTGAAATGAGAATTTTGTCGTCTTTATCAGAATTTTTAATAACAGCGCCGTTTAGCTTTTATTGTATTTGCTTTGTAATATGCTCTAGGGATATAGTATGAAAGTGATTTCAAGAATTTATGAAAGCTTTTTAAATATGCAATTACATGTAAATTTATTTCTTTTTTTTGTGTGTGTGTGTTGTAAATATCTTCAAATTCATATAATTATAAAAAAGGAAAACTTTACCGTCCGAATTTTAAATAGAAAAATTCAGGAAAATAAGATAGTTTTAATATCGTGTGGTGTTTTCGTTGGTACTTTAATAATAATAATAATAAAAAAAAAAAATGGAAACACAATAAAACTTTAATAAAATAATTTAATTAAAATGTTTAGTTATGTATTTATTAATATTATTATTTTAAGTGACAAATTAAATTTTTACTTGTAATAATTATTTATTTATTTATTTGCTTCACGAATTCAAGTGAGTAAAATTTTGTTTACTGAAATCAATACATAAATGTGTATAATATTAGAAAAATAGGATTTAAGAAAAATTTACGATCTTCTTAATAACATTAATTTTACAGAGATCACAATACCAGTTTGTACCACTCTGTTTTAAACTAATGTCATAGCTACAAATAAAAATTTATCCATGATTTGGTGCGAACAACAACAAAAAGAATAAAAAAAAGGGGGGGGGGGATGAGAATAATTTAAGAAAAACGAAATGGCTCAATGACTGTTATTATGTTCTGAGGAAAATAAAATTTTATCTATGGTTCGAAATAGATAAAAGAAAAGAAAACTTAAAAGTAAAGAAATACGATTATATATAAACTAAACATTTCCTTGGAATACAAGACTTAAAACACAAGACTAGATTTTTATGACCAAAGAGCGATCATTTGAGCTTGGCAGAAATCAAAAAGCCAATCCTAAGACCGAGTCTATTTATTAATAGACAAATAAGTGATTCGAAATCTTTTCGATGTTCGAAACACTTACACGATAAATTCATGCTTTTATATGTAGCGCAATAAATCTGCTATTTTTCCACCTTGATACCACCGCATATAACGCATTTCGAAAAGTTAAATACTGAAATTTTAAATGGTAGATCACGTAACACTAATCATGCTTCATACTGGAAAAATGACTGAGCACCTGATTTAAAAATTTATAACTCCTAGTCATTTTTTAAAAAGCAAAATCGATTCTTATTTTAAATTCAAAAATAAAACTTCCCAATTACCAACATTGCAATAAATCAATCATGTATACAGCATCATGAAATATATTTTATAAATCTTTTGCTATTCCATCCAGAAACCACCGCATATAACGCATTTCGAAAAGTTAAATATTGAAATTTTAAAAGACAAATCACGTAAAACTAATCATGTTCCATCCTGGGAAAGTGACTGAACACCTGATTTTAGAATGTATGACTCCTAGTCATTTTTTAATTTAAAAAACATCTGCGTAACCAGCAATTTACCGCTAGGGAAAATTACTAGAGAGACAATTTCGAAGTTTGTTAACATTGTAGCTTGAAGCATTTTTCCAACTATTTTGAAATTCAAATCGTCAGAATAAGCGTAAAACTAAGTGTTAGTTTATAACTAATAATTTTATGCAGGTGGAGGTTGCCAAAGTTCATGTAAGTTTAAAAATTTTTGTCGCATTTTGCTTACGTGCATAGAATTATTAAATAATCGTAATAGTAAGTGATGATTAGTATTGGTGTTTTAAATATATTTTAAAACTCATTTCCAAGTATATATAGATTAAAAAGAGTTGGGAGGTTTTATTTTTCTGTGTAAGCTTATTTTGTTTTTATTTACCGTCAATGTTTTAAATTTTATGAAATTCTTTAATCATTTTGTACTTTCCTGTTAAAATAAAATATTATTTAATCTTTATACTTTCCATGAAGAATCAAAATTATGATGACATGTCTCCGTACAATCCTTAGGGATGCTTCCCAGACCGTCGCCAAGTTGCAGCACTAGTGCGACGATAAACCCAACCAACCAATCTATCCTTTATTGATTAACTGAAAACAATAATCTAAATTAAAGTCCATTAACTAAAGACGATAATCTATACGGGTGGCACAAATTTAGTTTTTTTACCAATTCTCAAAATAAATAAATAAATAAATGAAATAAAATGAATTAAAGTCTAAGTAAAAGGCAATTAAATCCAAGAGGTTTTCACATTTAACAAAAATTCATTTTGTGTTAGATGATGGACATACCTTCAACAATGACTTTAAAAACATTAATGGTAACAATAATGGAATTATAAATATTGTAACTATAAATACTATTAGACAATGTAATACTGTAAGGCAATTTTTGATTTATATATGAATATTCAACAACGGACCATGGAATTAGACCGATGAGGCATTCAGCTTCGACCATGGTCTAGTGTCCTATCCTTTACTGAAAGTTATCCCCATTATACATAAATATAGTATGCATACTTCTTTTATAGTTTCACAAACATAAAGAAATAAGGCAAAGCGTTATTTACTTTTAGTTACTTTAGTATGTTTTATTGATTTCTTACATAAGAATTTAGTAAAAGATAGTCTACCGCTCTTTTTTCTTCTCTCTCTCTCTCTTTGCTTTTCATCATTTATAAAAGTTATTTCTGTCTATTTTCAAATACATAAATTAAATAAATAAATAAGAGCTCAAATGAAGTTTATACGGTTCTTGTCGAAAACATAACAGTTCTTTTATAAATGTTCTTTATTTTATTTTATTTTTATTTATTTTTTCTTTTAAGGGGGAAAAAAAATGTTAGACGTTAAAAAAGTTGTTAATTATTTTATTGATTACGAGATTTTTACTTTCCGAACACTGTAGTGAGGAAAGTATTGTAATCCTGTCAAAAATCCGAATTTGAGATTTTGATGTTTCTATACGTTTCGAGGTCCCCTGAGTCCATTTTCACTATTTTTACGATGATGTATGTATGTATGTGTGTGTATGTCTGTGAGTGAACACTCTAGCGTCTAAACGCTTTGTTCGAATAAGCTGAAAGTTGGTACGTATATTGTAAGTCACCATAGTACGAACCCTATTGATTTTGATGAATCTAGCACCTATAGTTTTTTTACAGGGATACCAGAAAAAATTCTTTATCATTATGGCTTATGGGGCCAAATTTTTAAAAGTGCGATAGCGTCTAAACGCTTTATTAATTTGAGCAAAAAAATTGTACACATGTTACAGGTCACAGTTGCACAAACTGTATAGATTTTGGTGAATTTAGCACTTACAGTTTTTTACAGGGGCACAAAGGAAAATTCTTTATCATTATGGCCTATGGGACCAAATTTTTAAAAGTGCGATAGCATCTAAACGCCTTATTCAATTGAGCTGAAAATGTATATGAATATTATAAATCACTGTTGCACTAACTATAAGCATTTTGGTGAATCTAGCATTTATAGGTTTTTTCAGGGACACAACAAAAAATTCTTTATCATTATGATATATGGGCTCAAAGTTCAGTAGCGTTAAATAAAACATCGTGCAATATATGGAGAAAAATACTCAAACACTGTATTATGGTTTTATCTGTTTTTTTTTTTTTTTTTTTTTTTTTTTTTTTTAACAACTGCTCTTTCTTTACTTTATATACAAAGCTGTTAATTACTCAATGCTCGGAAAGTCGAGTGGAGTCACTCCAGATTTTTTTTTATTTAAAGTATGATTGATTATTCGTATATACATTCTTTTATGTCAATGAAATGGGATTTTTCCTATTATTTTCTATCAAATCCTACACTATGTTGTCTGTAAATTTTACTAAAAACGATATTCTAAATGAAATTAGGTTTGTCTAACTTTGAATAATGCGATTTTTTTCTTTACAATATTTCAATATTGCAAAAATTATATCGAATTTCAAATATGTAATTTTTTAGTATGAAATGTTGAATTACTGACTAAAAGATTAAATAGTGGTTAATTAAGATATCAAAACATTTGAAATATATTTGAGTTTGAAATACACCGCGTTTGTAATTTAAATTTACTTTTCATTATCTTGTAAAAAATATTGACATTTTAAAATATGAATTTACGCAAAAGGGTTTAAAACTGATATTAGAAAAAACATTTAAAAGTGACAAAAAATAAAATAAAATAAAAAAATAAAAGAACCCATTTTGTTATTTTATTTATTTATTTATTTTAATTTTCCTAAGAATTTTAAAATAAAAAAATAAATATTTACAAGTTGTAAAAATATAAAATTCAAAGAAATTTTTTCTCGCGTAAAATATTTTTTAATTGAACAATAAGTAAAATAAATAAATAAATAAATAAAAAGAAAAATATGGTTGATTTTGACATAGATGTGCAGTGCATGCAGATGCATAATTTCGTAAGTGTATAGCAATAATTGATGCTGGTTGTATTTTTAAGTAAAGGAAAATATTAATAGATAGGGGAGAGTAGAGTGGGATGGGACACCTAGAATTATTCTTAAAATAGATAATGTTTTTAATTTTTTACTCTTCCACCTGGTGAAGTAGCTATAGCCCCATATTTGTTGCTATGTATCATTTTAGTTGGAGAATTTTGCGAGTTTATGTAACAAAAAAAACTATTTTTTAACACCAAAACTAAATAATTACTTAATATTCAAGGCAAGTTTTCAATATCACTCACTGTTGTTAGCGTAATTGCTTTTCATATTTTGTATACCTAATAATATAGCTTTTATGAATTAGTAGTTTTATTAAGCCTAAAAGTAACATGTGTCTAATAATAAGTTTTTTTTCCCCCCTTTTAAAAAATTATGAAAAGGGAGGGATGGGACAGAGCAGCTCAGGGAGTGATGGGACATGTAAGAAAAGAAGGAAGAATAAAGATTCTGATTCTCCTTAACTAGAGACTATCAAGAGGCAAATGAATGAATAAATGGAAGAGGATATTCCCAAAACAAATTCAAAATAATTGGTGTGGCACTCGCACGACTTTTTCTTACCCTTTTAACTTTTAAAAATACTTTATTTACCATATAAGTATGAGGAATTATTTTTCATTCCTGAACAGTTTTCCTGGACATGGTAAAATATACTAAAGAAATTACATTCACCAATATATATCAATAAGAAAGAATGATTTTTCTTAATTATTGGTAGCCATGTATGTTTAATATAAATTATGTACAAACCACATCTTGTGTTTAAATATAATTTAAATTAATAAAACAAAAACATATCACCACTTGAAACGCACTTCTAGTAATTTTCAGATATAGTCTCATTATATTCTAGTTCTTTTGTGTAGCCCTGCAAACGAATGATGGGCGACTTAAATACCATAATCTGTACAGAACATGCCTTTATGCATATAAAAGAAATATATCTTCATTTAATTTTGTTTTGTGCAGTCTATAGATGTTAAACTGTACCTACCGTAAATTTCACTCATAGACATAATGTATTTGAATTTTGTTGGATGTTCTTGCACATGAACCATTTGCTTGATCTAAACAAAAAAATTAGTGTAGCATCTCTATATGATACACATTTAGAATATGGAGTTCAGATTTCCTGCTAATATTTGTTCTTGAGGTATGCAGATAACACAAACAGACTAACCACTAAAATCCTTATTTTCATATTCAGGGAACCACAAAACATGTAAATATAACTAAAACTTAATTTCGAATATTTGAACTAAAAAACAGTAATTTCTCTGCTAGAAGAGAAAGTTAAAAAAAAGATGGAACTAATCGAGTACTGGAAAATTTTTATTTAATGTGGTACATTAAATTATAATGTTGGGTAAAATAGATGTTATTAGTACTTAATTAACCTTACATATATAAGTGACCCACTGTATTTGTCATTTTTCATAGTATGTCTATATATTATGTATTTATTTCAACTTTAAAAATATATCCCATCCCTCCCTCATATAAAAGTGGGATGGGACATTTTTGTAACTATGTTAATTGGCGTATAAAACTAATATTTTAATAATTACCGTGAAATTTATGTTTTTAAAAGATGTTAAAATGTTCCAATTTATTTCTCTGAAACTTACAGTGTTGTACCAGTAAAAGTAAATCTGTAAGGAATATTTTTGTCAAAACTGTCCCATCCCTCCCTACTCTCCCCTACAAAATCTTTGAAAAAATAGCATAAAATGCAATAACTCACAACAATTGTTTCCGGTCGAAAGAAGACATGGCCCTTTATCAGGCAAACAAAGTAGGCATGAGTGCTGCAAACAAATTGGCAACAGCACTCGTGCCTACTTTGTTCGCCTGATGAAGGGTCGTGTCTTCTTTTGACCCGAAACAATTATTGCGAGTTCTTGCATTTTATAATGTTTTTAAAAATTTTTTTACTTATTACTTTTTAACGCCAGTTCTATGGTGTTTTTTATAAATAAAAATATTCTCTCATTTGAACGTTTAGTTTCTAATTGGACTTTATCAAATGGATTTTTTTTTTTTTTTTTTTTTTTTTTTTTTTCTATAATCATACAAAAAAGTGTATTAGATTCGTAAGAATTTTCGATTTTCAAAATTCGATGAATTTACGCGTTTTCAGAGGTCCAAAACACGTTTTAGATTAAAAAAAGTTTTTTGGTAATTCCAAATTATAGTTGCACCTTGACTTAAATTAGTGTCTTTCAAGCTTATTTGTTCATATCGCACAAGTGGCGCTATCATTCCGTTTTTTCAGAATTTTTAATAAATCAGTATAGGACAAATTTTTGTATAAATGTACACTACCAAAATTATTTTTCGCCAACCATTGTTGAAAAAAAGGAAGAAAAAAAAATTACAATAGTAATTAAAAAAAAAAAAAAAAAAAATGTTTACGTAAGATCATGGTCTCCCCCTAGAAGGAATAAACCTCCATGAAGAATATAAATTTTTAGTATGATTATTTTACAAAGGAAATTGTCAATATTTTTTAAAGGAGCTGTTGAACTAGTGGTTGTGATAATTTGTAACAAAGCTATCGATTTCTTTTTTCCATTTCAAAGAAGGGGAAAGGCATTTATTAAAATATCGTCTGTTCGGTACAGAATACACTTCTTTTCAACATTTAGGATTATACTTTTCTGAAATGAAAATTGACCCCACTAAACATAGAAACTAATTTTGATATATAATAATTTTAATTAAAAAAAAAATACATTGCAAAAGTTTGTATTAGAAAATATAAAAGTTAGCTGTTGTGATAACCAGAACATACTGGTTTTATTTGCTCTTGGAAATGCACCTTTCTGTAATCAAATTCTTCTAAAAAGCAAAGACAATTCCATGTATACTTTCTCTAAACAAGTAAATTTTTGTTTCATCATCCATTAATAAAAACTTTACACGAATGTATTAAAACAGAGGAACCTAGCAACGACGACTAAAATCTCATTTACCGCTTTCCACCCCCACTTTCGTAAAACCCTGATCGATCTTCTTTCTCATTATTGCTAACAATTTCTCACATGGCACATGGCTCGTCAATTCATTTCATTTTACTTGTCCTATTTAATACATAAAATATACACTTTTTCTTCTTGCTTTTTTTAAGCCTGCATTTATTTCAGACGAGATTGAAAAAAAAAAAAAAAAAATACGCAGGTGCTCTGCACTAATTGCCACTGCGAGGATATGCACAGATGTATATACGTCTGTCTGAATACGATTTGTTTTTATTAAAACCGTTAAAATTGCCCACCTGTTCTTCAGTGATTGTCAGTGAAGAGTAAAACGTAGAATAACTTTTGAAGACCTCATGCTGGTATTAAACAATGATGATGGTCATTTTGTTTTATGGAAATGGAACAAAATTTCCTTTAATTATTAATGAGAGGAAATTGTGAGATTGAGAGTAGAATTAGCAAATACACTTTTAAAAATCTCTCTCTGAATGAAGGAAAAAAAGGAAAGTGCTTTTGTTTTCAAATATTTGCAATATTTAATTCCACTTCGTTCTTCGATGAAATATTTTCCTTTATTTAAAACTTAACAACAACAACAAGAACAACAATAATAATAATCAGTTCTTTCCAGGGTTCCAGGAATTCGCAAAAAAACTAGCCACCAGCAAAATTCTCTGGTAGCCAGTAATAATCATCCCCTCACTTTTTTTTTTTTTTTTTTAATATAGAACTTAAAATTCTATGAATAAAAACAAAATATTTACTAGGCTAGAATGATACGTCAGTAAAATTTGTTTAAATTTAACATCATGAGACTGGTTTTATTATTTTTACAAATACATACACCATCGGAATTGATGCATCATTACACCGTCCAACGATTCAGCATCAGGTTGCTAAGCATGCACAAACAAGAGCAGTGTAAATCAATTCCCTAAAACGGTGAACTAATTTAACACTGAGTTGTGATGCATGAAGAAAAGTGGTATAAATTTACTGGTGTATTCAGTCAACACAGTGACTCAAAGTCAAAACTTAGCGAGAGGAGCGGGAATCAAAATGGCAAGCGTTAGATTACCTCGAGAGTAGAATAAAAGCCGATTCTGGGACCAACTTTTTCACCAAAATATATATATATATAAAAAAAAAAAAAAAAAAAAAAAAAGTTGAGTTTTCGTAAAGTTGAAAACATAGTCTCCAGTTAAAATATATTGGTCGCCAATGGCGACAAGGCGACCTATTTCACGAGCCCTGGTTCTTTCAGATGGCAAAAAACATTTTCACCGTTTTGTAATAGATCATCACAAGAAAAATAATAATAAAAGAAATATACCGAATTTAAATATATCGCAAGAGAAAGTAATAATCTAATGGAGAATGACGCATCTGGATGTAAGTCAAATTGTTCAAACAAAAATGTAGCTTCGTGTAAAAATATTGAGCGACAAGTATAAGGTTTTAAACAAAAATATAACATGGTGTAAAAATATCGTGCAACATGTAAAAATGCTTAAACAAAACTATAACTTCATGTAGAAATATTGAGCGACATATAAAAAATGTGAGCGAAATTGTAACTTCGTGATAAAATTGTGAGCAGAAATATAATTTTGTGAAACAAATGTGAGCTAGAAATATAAATTTCTAAAAAATATATGAGCAGAAGTACAACTTCCTGATAAATTTGTGTGACTCCTAGCATTCCAAATTAAATTCTTTTTAAGACATAAATAAATAATTAACAATAACAATAATTTAATGTTTAGAGTTTGTTTTAGTTAGATATATTGTAACTGACGTTGTATAGTTATAGTTTAGGCATCCTCGATAATAAAATACGAAGTTAATTATTATTTTTTTCCTGTATAGATCATTGGGCTCTAGATTTTTGGACAATTTATCGGCCAATTTTGGAAATAATTAATTTAAATGCTAAGAAAATCGCTTTCAAAAACTCGTATCTTTTCTTTATTATCATAATTATTTTATTTGTTTAATATATATATATATATATAATATATTGGCAATATGAGCTTGGTCACTACAAATACCAAAAAAGATTTATTATTATTATTATTATTATTCTCTCTCGCTCTCTCTCTGGGTGTTTTTTTTTTTTTTTTTTTTTTTTTTTTTAATGAATAACAAAATTTTTCTCTAGGAAAAGCACCATCCAATCGTCGTTTCCTGAAAAATGCAATTTTGCAAATAAAGAAAATTTTCAGGTTAGCATATGATAATTTATATCTTGAGAAACATAATTTCTTTGAAAAGAAAAAAAAAATCATTCAGACGATATTTTATTTAAGGTAATATTTTATTTACAGATGATATTTTATTTATTTTATAGTTGATATCTTACTTATATAAACAATGTTTTATTTATTTCATACCTTGATAATCACATTTCACTCGAAATCATTGTGAAATCACTCAGAATATATATATTTTTTTTTTTACTCAAAGTAAACAGAGTGATTTTTTTTTTTTTTTTTTTAGATCATCAATATATTTCTATACTGATTAAATTTTATACTTATATTTCAGACAATGATACATATTGCTTGGTAATTAAGATTATTCATATCGAATTGTCTTCTCAAAAATTACCCAACTTTAACTTTTTATCAAAATTGTTCAAGCAAATTTCAAGAAAACAAGTTACTGCAACAATTTGTCTCGATTGAGACGCGGGTTACTGGTGAACGCTATTTTTTTCTGAAGATGAGAGGGATTGAGAACAGATTGTTATAACAAAAAACACCTGACTTTAAATTTTTATCAAAATCGTTTGAACAATTAAAAAAGAAAAAGAAAGTTTGGCCCCAGGTGGAATGAAGGTTACCAGTAAATATTAATTTTCCTGAAGATGAGGACAAGTCAGATCGTTTTGTCATCTCAAAAAATACTTAATCCTTAATTTTTATGAAATTCGTTAGAACCATTTCCGAGAGTCCCAGGACATATATACAACATTAACATTTTTAATAATAAAGGGGATTTATTTATTAATTAAAAAAAAAAAAAAAATGTCTATAGATATGTGAATATCCTCAATGATCCAACTTTATAAACATGTTTCATTTACTTTTATAGAATACTAACTTTAGTTTTTATAACATTTTTTAATAAATAATAATTTTGTTTCCTTTATTTATTTTTAACAAAAGGTCGAACATGATTGAGTACACTTCTTTAAAAAAAAAAAAGGGTAAGGTTAGAAATTAAAACTGATAATGCATTTTCCGATATGCGTTAGCACGTAACCGGTCAACAGCGTCTGAGCGTGAAATCATAAGTGTATTCGTGACCGGTCAACAATGCGTTAAAATCAAATATTCCGTTTCAGATTGCAATTTTAATTTCCTTTTTTTTTTTTTTTTTTTTTTCAGGAGAAGATCGCAAAAAAATTGCACTTAGGATTCAAAAAAGGAGGATTCTTTTTTTTTTTTTTTTTTTTTTTTTTTTAAATTACAGATTTTGCTTTTCCTCTTTTCCACACCTGCTACCCGTATGCAACTGAGGTGTATTTGACTTTTAAAAAATATATTTTTTACCAGTATTTATTTTCGATTCTTCATTCAGCAAATTTTCAATTTTGCAATTATGCATTTTAACGTGTTTTTTACCTTAAGGTATAAGTGATTTGTGCGAGTAATAATGGGAAAAAAAAAAAAAAAAAAAAAAAAACTTTTATTTTATTATTTATTTATTTATTTATTTTATTTTAAGGGTTATCAAATACAATTACTGTAAATTTTTCGTTTTTTGAAAGTTATTAAGCTATTAAAATATAAATCCAGTAACTCACTGCAACTTTTACTATCCTTTAAAACGTTTCATAAAAATAACAGTTAGGGGAAATTAATTTTAATTGAAAATATTTTTTATTATAGCATCAGTATTGTTCTTTTTATTAAAATATATTTCTACTTTCTGCTATATTCCATAAAAGAAAATATAGCTTTCATAAATATTTTCGACTTCCAGTTTCCGATGTATTTACACGTTCTGAGAGGTCCAGAACATGATCCGACCTGTTGTCTGCCCGTCTTAAAATGCCTGTCTGTCTGCCCATCTATGTGTGTGACAAAACTTTTGTGTCGAATGTTTCTTAGAAACTACTGCATAGAATTTCATATAAATTTATATGCTGTTGCCCCATGATATAAATTAGTGGTTATCAACTTTTGCTGATACTCTACTTATGATGATTTTGCTCAACATTATGCTGATTCAATTTGAATTGATACCGGTCGACAAGTAGTGCTGCTGTACTGCAATTTACCCCATGAATAGAAAGGGTAAATCACAACATTTATCACATGTAAATGTACCAAACTCGATATGTGAAATAAACATTATAAAAACAAATGCATTACTTAATTTAAGTATATATCGGTTGACAGGTAGCCCTGCCATTATTCTTTTTCTGTGATTTTCCATACGACTGGATCGCAGCATCTGTTGACCAAAACTGCACCACACTCCACGTAATCGTACTAAAATCTTCATCCTGAGAAGCAAAGATTAAACTTTTCTGCAAGTTAAGCAGTATGTGGCGCTGTTACATAGAATAATATAGAAGAATGTTTTGTGATGGTCACAACATGCTTTATTTTTAATTATTATTTATGTTTAAGAATATCTTTATATTTATGTTGAGTTATGTAAAACGTTACATACCAGAATAATTAAATCAAAAGGAAACTAAATACAGTGAAACCCCGTTCTATCGTTCCCGCATCCATCGTTTTCCTGCTTTGATCGTTTTATTTCTAAGGTCCCTGCACAAACTGTATTTAAATAATGTTAACGGAACCCGCATACATCGTTCTTCAAAAAGTCATTTTCCCGCATTCATCATTGTAAACTTTTTCTTCTGACCGAAATGAAATTGAAAATTAAGCGATTCCATATGTCATTCAAACTGGAATTACTTCTTTTATCCTAAAATAACTCTTTTCCTCCTCCACGGAAGATCAAAATTGTTATGGCATGTCTCCGGATCATCCTCAAAAGTAAGTTCCAGACCGTCGCCATTTGCCTATATTGTAGCACTAGAGCGATGTAAAACCCAACCAACCTCAACTACTCAACCGTATGCTATTTTAGGTGAAGAACAAGGATTATGCAGGTATTGTAACATGTGTCTATGAATTACTGAATACGTATCGTGTGTTGTTAATTGGAGAATAAGTTATTCTTCTTTGTGTAAAAAGGAGAATGGATGCCAGCTACTACATTTTTTCACATTCCAAAGGCTGAGCCTACGCCAGTGCCAAGCGTGTCTGACGTAATTACAGCATTTGAAAATGTATGATTTTTTTTTTTTTTTTTCTTTTCTTTTTTTTAATGCACATGAAATTGCAGAAAAGGACCAAAAAATGTTGTAAATCTGGAAAATGTTCGTTTAATTAGCAAAATGAACAAAAAATTCAACATAAAATTACTGATTTTTAAAAATGAATATCACTTAATGTTCTATACAACTTTGATTTATTTCTTTGACAGTTTGGTAGTAACAAATTAGTTTTTAATAGTAGTATACTATACATATTGCGTGTATTCTTTCACAAACATTGTTTTATTCATGTTTTGAACTTTAACCCGCATTCATCGTTTTTTTTTTTTTTTTTTCACGCATCCCATGAAAAACGATGGATCGAGGTTCTACTGTATATGTATAAATTGCCCTGCAATTTTCAATAAAGGAATATTTTGGATAATGAATGAAAAAAAATTAAAAGAATGATATTATAGTGAAAAAATCTGGAGTGACTCCACTCGAATTTCTGAACATTAAGTAATTAATGGTTGTATTAATAAATTAAAGTAAGAGAAAATGTTAAATACGCAAAAGACAAAATTATAAAGGGGTGTATGAGTACTTTCCTTCATAAAGTATGTTGTTTAGTTTAACACTATTGCGCTTCAAATAATTTGAGCCCATAGATCATAATAATAAATTTTCGTTGTGTCCCTGTAAAAATCTATAAGTACTAGACTTACAAAAATCTATAAATTTCTTACAGTGGTTACCTATAGCATGCATATAAATTTCCAGATTAATCAGATGAGGCATTTAGACGCTATTGCATTTTAAATAATTTCAGCCCGTAAGCCACAATGATAAAGTATTTTTCTTTGTGTCCCTGTAAAAAAACTATAGGAATACGTTTCACCAAAATCTATATGGTGTCTGCGATTGTGACCTGTAACATGTGTAGGAATTTTCAGTTCATTCAAATAAAGAGTTTAGATGCAATCACACCTAAAATAACACAGGTCTGCGATGAAAAAATTGTCGGTAAAGTGAGTGGTGTTTTTTGTAGATATTTGGATGCTGATTTCTAGAAAAATAATGAAAAAATTCCATCACGTACAGTTTCATCACAAATCGCAATTTGTATTTACGAATTTAGTATATTTTGGACCAAAAAAGTATTTTTTTTTATATGAGTTTGATAAATATATTTAAGGACTTAGATAGTAAATTAGTAAATTAAACTACTAAACAGGAAAGAATATATTATTTTTTATCCAAACTATTTCTCTGAATCGGTAAACTGCCCGTTAAACATAATATTGAAGATCGCGGAAGTCAGTTGAAATCTGATACCTCTCCTTGCACGTGTCTGTTCTTCATCCCTTCTCACACCCCTTTTCACTGACCTTTTCTCTACTCCCCATTTAGTGTCTTTCTCTGTTCTGTATTGTATACACGTATTTATATTCCGTTCTGCAAGTTTTAAGACATAGTATTAATTTTTACTTCGAGTTTTTTTTTGCTCTAGGGAGCAATGGTTTCCAGAGGATGTGTGAATTCACCGAATTGTTTCTGCTATATTTGTGGTAACTATATAGTTAAAAAACAACAAAGAAACATTTCCGATTTTGTAAAAAGAAATCTATTATGTTTATTTTGGCATGAAATTAGGAGATCAAGACAAGCCTTGGGCTCCACACAAAGTTTGCTGTATTTGTGTAGAAGAATTAAGACAATGGAGTCAACGCAAAAAACAGTCTTTTCGGTTTGGTATACCAATGATTTGGAGAGAACCAAAAAACCATAGTGATGATTGTTATTTTTGTACTTGTAATGTGAAAGGTTTTCATTTGAAGAACAAAAAACAGATATTTTATCCTAACATTCCATCTGCCATACGACCTGTCCCCCATGGACCTGGTATACCGGTTCCTTCACCTCCAGATACTATTGAAAACATTTCTTATTCAGATACTGAATCTGAATCTGAAATTGATGAGGTTGATGAAGTATATGACTCCACTAGCGATGAGCCTAAACTTTTCACCCAGGCTGAGTTAAATGATTTAGTCAGGGATTTAAATCTACCCAAGGATTCGTCAGAAGTTTTAGGTTCTAGATTGAAAGAAAAAAATTTGCTAGCTCCAGGTAATCCATTTTCTTGGTTTCGGTACAGAGAAAAAGAGTTTATTCCGTATTTTTCTCAAGCTGGTGACCTTGTTTATTGTAGTGATATTCCAGGCCTCATAAAAAGTTTCAAAATTGAATATAAACCTGAAGAATGGAGACTTTTTATCGATTCGTCAAAAAGAAGTCTTAAAGCAGTACTATTGCATAATGGAAATGAGTATGCATCTGTTCCTGTTGGATATTCAGTACATTTGAAAGAAGTTTACGAAAATATTGATTTAATTCTAAATAAACTATCGTATTCAGATCACGAATGGACAGTTTGCGGTGATCTTAAAGTAATTGCAATGTTACTTGGGCAGCAGAAAGGATACACGAAATTCCCTTGTTTTCTTTGTAAATGGGACAGCCGAGACAGAAAACAACATTATATCAAGAAAGAATGGCCAATCAGGAAGACATTAGATCCTGGAGTCAAAAATATTCAAAGAAAAAATCTGGTCGATCCAAAAAAGTGTTACTTCCACCGCTTCACATCAAGTTAGGTCTTATAAAACAATTTGTCAAGGCTTTACCAAAAGAAGGTGAATGCTTCAAATATCTTTGTGATTAGTTCCCTGGTTTATCCGAACAAAAACTGAAAGAAGGTGTGTTTGTGGGACCTGATATCAGGAAAATGATGAAAGATGAAAATTTTGAGAAGAAAATGGAAAAAAACGAAAGAGAAGCATGGAAATCTTTGAAACTTGTTATTACTAGTTTTCTTGGAAACAAGAAAGACCCTAACTACAAATCTATTGTAGAAGAAATGATAAAAAATTTCAAGATTTTAGGTTGTAGTATGAGCTTAAAAGTTCACTTTCTTGATTCACACTTGGACTATTTTCCTGAAAATTTAGGAGCAGTTAGTGAGGAACAGGGTGAAAGATTTCATCAAGATATAAAGGAAATGGAAAAGCGATATCAAGGAAAATGGAATGTCAGTATGATTGCCGACTACTGCTGGATGCTGCAAAGAGACAATCCCACAAATTTCCACAAAAGGAAAAGTGGAAAAAGGATTTTTGAGGTAAAAAAAAAAGTTATTATAAGGACTTAAAACTTTCTATATATACTAAAAAATTATTTGAACTTAGATATAATTTTAATTTGTATGTGTTTAATACTTAACGGAATTTAAATAAAATGTCAAAATTTTGCAATTTCAACTGTTTCCATGAAAATATGCAACCACTTTGTAAAAAATCTTTACGTGATAGAAGGAATTGGAATTCATTTTTGGAATCAGCACCAAAAATAACGTAAGAATCAGTCATCAAAGTTAAAACAATTTTCAAAAAGTATTTTTTTGCAGGACTGTGTAATTTGAGCCCATGGGGCATAATGATAAAGAATTTCCCTTTATGTCCCTGTAAAAACCAATAAATTCTAGATTCACCATAATCTTTATGGTTCATGCGACGATGACCTGCAGTATGTATATAAATTTCAAACTCAATCGGAAAAAGCATTTAGCCGCTAATCATTTCAGCCCACAGACCATAATGATAAAGGTTTTTCTTGTTGTGTCCCTGTAAAAAAAAAAAAAAAAAAAAAAAAAAACTATAAGTACTAGATTCACCAAGAGGTATACAGTTCGAGCAACGGTGACCTTTAACACGTATATAAATTTTCAGCTCATTCTTATAAGGCATTTAGACGCTATCGTCCTTCGAATAATTTCAGCTCGTAGGTCATAATGACAAAGAATTTTACGTTGTATCTCTGTAAAAAAATATACGGGCTAGATAATTTCAAAGAATGGGTGAAATTCTATATAAAGACCGCTGACTGGCAATTTGGCGATTTTATTTCTAGGCCACCGCAATATACCGCTAAATTATGTTCAAAACATCGTTAAAAAAAAAAAAAAAAAAAAAAAAAAAAAAGAAGAAGAAGAAGAAGAAGAAAAGCTAAAATGATTAAAATAAATATCAAAAATATTTAATAATATTAGTAACATCAAAAACATTAAAAATGATGTGAATGATAATAAATTCAAACCGGAAAAAAAATTATACTTTTCTGTTATCGCGATCGGATTAAGGTAGAGTAAAAAAAAAAAAAAAAAAAAGAATATATGAATATTTAGGTATTATACCTTCGACAAATAAACTAGCGACGAATTTGTGAATTTGAGCTGAAAATAATCTTCATAACTAATTAAATTACAATTACAATTTTATTTCTCAAATGCCATTATTTTGATAGAAAAACACGGTTAAATTTTAAATTTAAATAATCGTTTTTTAATTACTGCCTATTTACAGAGATGCCAACATTTTAATCTATTCCGGAGCATTTTTAGCCCCGCCTTTATTTCGCACCATTTTATTTTTAGAATAATTTTCTCCAATATTTAACTACAATAAAATAAGAAAAAATAACTCTTTAAAGAAAAAGTGGTATGAAATAAAGGCGTATCTAAAAGTGCTTCGGAATAAATTAAAATGTTGGCAACTGTCTATTTATCACGACCTTTGGTCGATGATTTTGATTTGTCGAGTATGGCAAATCTGAAAAGCAAGTTTTGAAAAAATTGTAAGTTTTCGAAATAGGGACTGCAAAGCGAGAGAAGACTGACTAGTTAAATAAATAAAAAATTGTAACATCTTAGATTATGCAAAAATACTATTGTCCGTGCAAAAATACTATTATATAAAATTGTATGATGTACACAATACACCATAAGTGTAAATACTAGAGTTTTTCTCAATCGTAACATTCTATCCTAAATTACTTTTTTACCAAAATCAAAATTTTATGTATTTAATAATTCAACTAAATTACCCTAAACGAAAACACGAAGCTTCATTTATGTTGACAGATATTTAAGAAAAATCTACAACCATCAAATTACAGTGTGATGACTTTAATCACGCAATCCAAAACAAAATACCTGTTTTCAATTCATAGACAAAGTCAGGCAATTTAATAGCCATCATATAAATGATCATGGTTCAATAGACTTAATATAAAAAAAAAAAAGCATACAGTAAAATAATAATATATATATAAATATATAAACATCGTTGACAAGTTTGATACAGGTATACAGGAGGATAAAAAATTACACAGATCTGAAACCAAAAACTGCATGGGATATTTCTGTACTGATAAGTATAAAGGATTCTTGATTTTTCAGGAGACGAAAAATAAAGTTAAACTAACTTAAAACAAAGCAGAAGAATCAATTAGGAAAAAGGGATTTCGTTGACTTATACCCTTTATACCATTCAGTGGTTGTCAACTTTCATTTAATAACGGGAAAATTTTGAATTAAATATTTTATGCCATACATGAATGGTAAATTTCTGACTTGAACCTTTTTTTACCAATGGAATTTTTGAAAGACTAAATGACATAGACTTAAATCCTTTATACCAATCGATTGAGAATTTTTTTTCTGAGTCTGACTATGTACTTCACTCAAAATCGACATTTTTGGACTTAAATCCTTTATACTTATCAGTACAGATTTTTACTTACTGAAACCGAAAAGCAGAAAATAATAGTAAAAAGATTCCATTCGTATTTTTTTTTTTTTTCCCACATACGTTTAGTTTAATTTTTACGTCGAAACGTGGAATCTGGTATGCCACTATTGATGATAAAAACTATGATTAATAATTATATCTCAATTCAAAACAAAATGTGTAAAAGTGGTTAAATCTGAAGAATAACGAAAAATGGTAAAAAAAACGACGAAGGAAGGGGGTAGTGAAAGAGGTGATAGTGTAAGCGTGTTCGGAGGGTCATTAAAAAGGAGTAAAATGCGTTTTAGAAGCAAAAAAAAAAAAAAAAAAAAAAGTGAACATAAACTGTTAAAAATATTATGAAGGAATTGATTGTTTAATGGGCTTTTCCCACCTGACGTCAGAGGTCACTTGATAGAGGAAAAGCAAATAGCAGACAAGTCTTGTTTATCTATCGCGATTGCTGAAATACCATATTTTCTATTCTTATTTTTGATCAATCGTATTTAATCTGTGTTATTTTTTTTATACATCATCATTTTTAATCCATTTTATATCATTATTCATCATTTTTGTTTGCTGTATACATTTACAATAATCATTTAGTTTATATTTGTTATTGATGTTCATAAAGAACATGTTAAATACTCTGATTTTTGGTACTTAAATCATTGACAGTGCAATATCGTACGGCGTAAATCCATTTAGACCAGTAACTAAGTTAATTAACTTGTTGTAACACCTTTATGCAATTAAATTAAATGAAAACATTTTAAAATTTCAAATTATAATCCATAAACATTCCATTTGAACAAGCTATTATTTATTGCTAGATCAGGTAATGTAACAGTTACACTAGAACATACAAAAATCGATTTTTACAGTTGAAAATAAACAAACACATAAAGTGTTTTTTAAAAAAAAATATGAAATTTACAAACACAACTATTCTAATGTTTACAAATGCACAATATTACTTTTATTTTATTTTATATTAAATTTTAAAATTTTTGTTCTTAAGAACAATATTTAATTGAATTCGATTCTCAGAATTCGATTATTCGTTTTCCTCTATCACATGATTGAGCAGACGAAACTGGGAAGAGTCCATTATGAGGAAAAAAATATTTATTTTGAAAAAAAAAAAAAAAAAAAAAGACCTGTGTTATATAAGAAATATTTTAAACAGAAGAAAAGCCAGTTTTATTAGCAAATTATTATTATTATTATTCCAGAAACTAATTTATGATAGTGAGGCAGCATATTGGCTCTTTTAAATGAGGTAAGCATTTATGATAAGTTTGTGCGAGGGCACGGAAAAATTCCAATGCATTTTCATTCAATAGTAAAACTTAATTTTGAAGTACATTTTAATAACGTATAGCTGCAATGTAAAACAGTAGCAATAATAATAATATCTGCCAGTTTAAAAGAAAAAAAAAAAAAAAAAAAAAAAGCTGACAGCTGGTGCGTCTTTAAGAAACTGTTTATTTAGCAATAAAACCTGTAATTAAAATAATAATAATAATAATAATAATAATAATAACGAACTTTAAATATTTTAAGAGTAAAAAATCGCATTTATAACAGGGGGGCGGGGGGCTTTCTTTTAACCAACTTTAAGAATAGAAAACCAAGAATAAGAATAAGAACCAACTTTTTTAAGAATAGAAAAACAATAATCTTAAAAATCTCCTTTGTAAATTTTAAGAATAAAGAAAGAAAGAAAAAAAAGAAATAGATTATTAAAGTTTTAGGTAACTTGCCCTTGATGGGTCTCCAATTCACAATCTTCTGTTTCGTAGACGGATACATCCAAATTATACCTCTTGGGGTCACCGAAGTGGAGGAGCCATCCCCTCAGTGGAAGATCAAAATTGTGATGGCATGTCTCCCGGACTATCCTTAGGGGTGCGTCCCAGACCGTTGCCAATTATCCATTGAGCAGTACTAGTTCTACATTAAACCCAATCAACCGACCAACCAGCCGTAGACAGATGCTTTAAGGGGACAGCCTACATTTGAAAATGGGAAAATATAGAAATTTTCGATCAACTTTCAAAATTAAAAAAACAATAATAATGAATGCATGCACAAACATTTATATATATATGTGTGTGTGTGTGTGTGTTAACTAGCATAACATTACTCTAAAAAAATTTAAAATATTATTTTGGCTTACTTTAAAACAGAAAAATTTTAAATATTACTTAATTGCAGATTATTTTCAAGGGTACTTTCTCACTGCGCGCACAATATTTCAAAAAGTATTAGAGATATGATTTTTCTCAACCATACATTTTGATATAATGAATAAAATGAACTAAGATTTAAAAAAATATTTTTTTCATGTCAGGTTTCATTTTATGCGAAAGTGAGAACAATTTACATTTTCGTTTTCTTTCTAATTGATTATTTTGGAATGTTTCATAATATTCTAGATCCAATCTATAACTTAAAAATTTTGCCTTTAAAGATGTGCTGTCTTTTTCCTATGACAGAATATAAAATGACTCCTTTTATAACTCTAATTTCATCAAATTCATCAATCTCATCTACTTCAAAAGTTTTTCGAATGTATTCAGACCTTATATATATATTAATTTATAATATTTATTGGGGGGGGGGGGGAATGGTAGTATAAAGCAGAGAGGATTAAACTGATTAAAATTTATTTGTTTTTCATGTATTTGATTCCTTTTAAAAGAAAATCTACTTTTTAATTTATTTTTTTATTCTAGTCGGAACCAAATCGTAATATAGTGTAAATAACGGGGGCTATAAAACACATGGTTCAAAAACTAAAATATATAATAGATGCTGAGATACAGTCATAAGATCCACATGTCGTCGATAAATACCCAGATTGAAGTGCCCGGGAAAGACCTTTCTGCAGACAGTGGGAACCTGGACCCGAAGCAGTACGGGCGGAAAAAAGAGCTGCCGTAGGCACCGGGTACATGAAGAGTGATTTCGATGTATTGTCTTGAGTGATTTCAATGTATTTTTTGAAGTGAAAACTTCTTTAGGCGCGTTGAGCACTTTTGGGTGAACAAAAATCTTTGAATTCCCGTCATCGTCAGCTGACGCTTTCCATTTGAAGTGAAAACTTTTGGGTGAACAAAAATCATTGAATTCGCATCATCATTAGCAAACGCTTTCCATCCTTGTATGATACAAATAATGTATCATACAATTAACTTGCTAATGTGAAGTGTTAATAATTATATACTGTATATTGTTTTAAAATCTGGTGCGACTCTACACGACTTCTCTCATCTCCTGGCACTGTTTCTTAAAGATTGCAGCAGGAAACGTTGCAGTTAGACCTCACAGAACCGTGATAAAGGCCAAAGACTCCATTTTTCTCACGTTTTTACAATCTGGTGCGGCTCTACATGACTTCTCTCATCTCCGGACACTATTGCAGTTTGACCTCACGAAACAGTGAGAAAGGCCAAAGCCGCGATTTTTCTCACGTTTTTACAATCTGGTGCGGCTTTACACGACTTCTCTCATCTCCGGCCACTGTCTCTATTCCAGTTAGACCTCACAAAACCGTGAGAAAGGCCAAAGCCGCCATTTTTCTCACGTTTTTACAATCTGGTGCGGCTCTACACGACTTCTCTCATCTCCGGACACTGTCTCTATTGCAGTTAGCGCATTAAATAAAATTGTAATATAATTTTTGTAGTAGTAGTTTATATTAATGAATAAAAAAACACTTCTTTTAAAAGTATTTCCTACACAATAAAATATGTCCGGACGATTCAAGAAGTACACACGTAATTGTTCACGTTTTCACTTCTGTCGGCACTCCCGAAGAGCAAATTTTTTTTTTTTTTTTTAAGTTTTTAGTTTTTACCTATAATGTGATGTAAAAAATAAATACTGATCCAATTCTATTGAAAATTTATTTAAATATAGTGACAAGCGAAGCGGGCGTAGCCTGCTAGTTAGATAATATAAAGAAAACTGATTTCCACAATTTTTGCTTAAAATCACAGAAGAAATTATAATTTGTACTCCCTGTTATAATTATTTGATTTAATGTAAGAAAATATGACATTAATATAACATTCTTAAAATTAATTTGTAATATAAATATTTAATTTAGATAATTAGAAGGGATTTGTTTCCTGCAAAATTATACCTTATCCTAAATTTACTTTCAGGAATACAACCGCCTAACAACTTCATCCCTCAACTGAACTTTCTAACCAGTTTTGACTTAAAGTTCTATTCAAATTCGCAAAATTGAATTATCGGGTAACCTATTACTCTTTCCAAAAATGCCGCTTCCAGTTTTCTTAACAAATTTTCTAAATTTTCACTTTCAAACTAATTGAAACAAGGAAAAAAAAAAAACATTTACCAGAATCAATAAATCAACTTCTGTAAGAATCAGAATGTGAATTTTAACGTTGCTTGGTTTTATTTTTTATTTTTGTAAATGCTAAATAGTTTTAAAGTTATACTGTGATAGATTAAATATTTTTAAAATTGATAATCATCTATTTAGTATATCCCGTCAAGTCCATTTAGTGAAGCACAAGGAATCGTCTGCTTAGAACTGAATTCATATCTGTTTAATAAATTATCAAATTATTTTTTTATGATCGTATCACCAGTAACTTGCGTATTTTAACGGAGGTGAGTTCAGACAATACAGCTTTTTCGAAAATACTCTGCCAGTGGTAATCACATTCAGCTACTGAAAAGTGCTATAAAATGTGATACGATGCGAAAAAAATCCATTCAAAAAAAAAAAAAAAAATCTGAGGAGCGAGGAAGATATGAATAGGGACTAGGGTCTGCTCAAAGCCTATCTATCTGTTCGGAAAGTACGTATTTTGGAAATCACGTACATATTTTGTTTAAACAAATCTACAAGATAATTTACAATCTATACATTAATAATCTAAGGGAGAAAAAAAACTTTCAGTAGTTATTTTTAAGACTTTCTTTAAAAACAGACCAATTGTACGAGTAAAAATCCAGTTTATCTATCCGCATAAGGAAAAATCTTTTACCACGGTATTTTCCGAAATACTGAATCTTCCGCTTCGGTGACCCCCAGAGGTATAATTTTGATGGGAACATGCAGAACATTGCGGCCACGACAGATTTTACGTGCACCAGCTACCATTAGTGTACACAACGTTCTTTGATCGGTTCGAGTACCGAACTCGCAATCTTCCAATCACGAGCTCGGCGCTCTGCCGACTGGGCTACCGCAGCCCGTATTTATAAAGGATTTTCTCTACAACTTGATATACTACATATATAGTCCAAACAAGTTTATTTGTTAACTCGGTGCACCCTAGAATTTCAAAATGGTGGCTACTTCAAAAAATTTTATCAAATAACTTCCTAAATATTCAATTAATTCAAACGAAAGTTGGACATTGGGCATAGGAATATCCTAGTTGAGTTCGTCGGCTAATTTGATCCGCCCTTTTGTTTACAAATAGAGCCACTTAGAAATTTCAAACTCGCATTAAATATATATATATATTCCTTATCTGATTTACTTAAAACTTAATTTATATCCATTCCACATTAAGTTTCAAGCAAGTTTATTAATCATCTTGAACCGCCGTCTTGTGTTAAAATTGCAGCCACTTCAAACTTTCAAACTGATAAAAACGTATCCATAAACCTATTTGAATGAGACTCAGCTTCTATACTAGGGTGGACAAAATAATGAGAACACTTTCGTTTTACAAGTTTCATCGATTAACACAAAAAATATAAGGACGCATTATTTTGAAACTTCAGGGATGTAAAGAACATCTTATACCTTATATTTTTCAGTAAAAGTTTTATCCAGAAGACTGAAAGGTGACCAATAGCAAATTAAAGACTAAATATAATGTTTAGGATCACCTGTAAAAAATTATGCTTAAAATGCTTTGTAGCATATAATTACAATGCTTCTTTTCATTTTCTGTATTCATTTGTATGTGAATACAATGTTTATTTATGGAGATATAAAGGTTTCTTTAATAAAATCTAAAAAAATGTATATGCATTTTTCGTTTTCAACATATAGGGTTTTCAAACCAATGCAGTGTTATACTTCGGAAACTTGACTTACTACATATTAGACGCAGCACAGTTTAATTAGAATATAAAAATGTTATTTGTGTGATAAAATATTAACATTTTTGACTGCGCGTGTACAAGCGTTAACAGAATTTTATTTATATAGTTTATTAGTCAACTTAATGTATAGATTTACTCAAAAAAAAAAAGAAGAAGAAGAAGAATCAATTAAATAATGTTGAAATTCAGAAAGATATTCGATTCTTTTCAAAAAGGAGCAAATCCTTAAGAGGTTTTATCCGAATATATATTTTGAATCAATTAATAGTAATGTAATGTATGTTGATTCGAAATCAAAATTTTCGATCGAACCCCTTAAGAATTCGTTCCTCTCTGACAATGAGAGGTCACGATATGGAAAATTCAGATCGGGACGAAATTGCGCAGGATTGTAGTAGACTATGAAGGCAACAATATATTAAAGCAGTAGCACCCACTAGCCACAGAATTTCGAGAAAAAAGCGTTTAAAGTTTCAGTAATCTTTAAATATAAGTTATTTCGCAAGCGAGTCAGCGCGCCATCGACTTTAGCGGTAGAGCGTGTGGCTACCATCCAGACGACCTGAGTTTGATGCTACCTACGGGACTTTTTTTTCTTCTTCTTTAACTTTCTATGTAATCTAAACTTTGTATTTATTTTTACTTTATTTTATAATTCAATTCAAAATTTGAAAAATTTAATAAATAATAATTATTTAATTTTCTTGAATTAATATATATATATGTATGTAGGTATGTAGGTTTAGAAATTTTCTATTTGTAATATTTATAATTTTCTATAACTCAAAAAATAAATTTATGTGTAAATTTCTATCAGAAATATGTTACACAATGAAAGTTAATAGAATATTTATGATACATTTTTCTTTTTCTTTTATAGTTATATACTACATACCTATAAAAAAAGAGAAAAGAGAAATGTATTGTCTGGAAAGAAAAATGAATTGTTCTTTTTTATACAAATTTCCATTTGTGTATGACCCCTTATTGTAAAGACGATTTTAGAAAACAGCTCATTTAACCACCAATATCTTTATTGTTTTTTTATGATATTCATTTTTTTTTTTTTTTTTTTTTTTTTTTTTTTTTTGGCTACAGTCCACAGTCCGCGCATGCGCAGCAATAAATTATTTACTGCAATTGTCCATATCTCTTTAAATATTAAATATTTTTGTTTTAAACTATAGTATAATGATTTAGGCATATGTTGTCATCCTTTCTGAAAGTTTCATGAAATTTGGGGAAAAACCTTTACAGTTATAAAGTTAAAACATGCAAAATTTTTTTGCGTTTTTTAATTGAATATTTGTAACTCTTTAAATATTTGAGATATCCTCATAAATCTGTACACACGTATAAAATATAAAATTTATAACGAAATTAAATCACAAATATTTTCTATTTTATCACAAATATTTTCTATTTTATTGCATTTGTTGTTCGTCCCCTAAGGGACTTCGTGATAAAATCTTTGCTGAAAAATATGAGGAAAGACATGTTTTCCTTATTTCTAAAATTCAAGAACTACATATTAAGTATTTTTCAATATATTCTACAAATGTAAAAAAAAAAAAAAAAAAAAAAAAAAAAAAAAAAAAATGAAAGTGTTTCTATTATTTTGTCCAACACCTGTATATCAAGATATTTACGTGTCTTAAATGCCTTTTCAGTTGTTTTTATGTCTTACTTTAAGACACTTTTATTTGCAGTGTACTTTTAACTAGTTCTTTTCAAGTCTCTTTCTACAATGTTATTTGATATAGAAACTACCTATTCATATTAAATTATTCATCATCTAGCTAATTTAATTTATGCCTTTAAACTTCTTCATATTATCTGTTCTTTGTATTTTTTAATTCAGGCATCTACATCATAGTAACATAAGAATAATATTCAAGCTAATAAGTCCATACACGCTAAAAGCGTTTAATTTCTGTTTGCTTTCTACTCTGAAACATGATTATTTTTCAGAGAACGAGAAGTAGTTTTTGGTTTTTACTGTAGAAGTCTAGTTATATGTGTGCGGCTTTTTTCACTCTCATTTTCCACTTCAATTGTCCTATGTCACGACCTGTGCGTAAAAGATATTTTTCACGAAATTTCATCGTAATGAAAATCAAACATAAGTGTTCATGTTTTATATCCATTTGTAGGAAAAATAAATTCTTTCTAATGGTCATTGATAATTAAACAGCAAAAACTTATAATTGGATACAGAGTCTTTTAGATGTCGGACTCCGAAAAACATCAAAAGCGTTTTTAATTTCAGATAGCTGTACCGATAGTTTTAATAGCTTAGAAATCTTAAGCAACTTATAAAAGAAGTAATTATAGCGATATAATAAAAAGATTGCTTTGACGGAAGGATATTTTACAAGCTAAATTGTGTAAATTTCATAAAAGTCCAAAAATTTAAATATGTTGAATTATTGCACAATTATAGTTCACAATGAAATTGGCATATTTCATAGAACGTATTTTTTGCAAAATACGTTCCAGTGAATAGTAGTTTTCAATTACTATTTACTGGAAACAATAATATCTTCTCAAGGTCTCAAAAAAAAAAAAAAAAAAAAAAAATCGCTAAATTATCAGGAATTTCGCCAAGTTTTGTTGCCAAAGCCCCATTTTTTAATCTGTATCAGTACGTGCAAATCTGAGAACTCTGCCTGTAAAAATTGCTTCCTGGTGACTCGCATAAATTTTCTTTTATATAGATTTTTTAACGATGTGTCTCAAGAAATTTCTCTAACAGTTAGAATTTTCTAATTAACTAGATGAATGTCACCTCTAGAAATTCAGAGTTGGGATTTTCTAGAAAAAATAATTTTTCTTCAAAGCCGCCTAAAAAATCGCTACATCTCGAAGAGTTTCGCAAATTTGTGTTGCTAAATCCCATTTTATGATCCGATATCACCAGGTTTCAATGTGTGGGATTTTACGTGTAAATGTTGCTTCGTGTGTGTGTATGGTAATTCTTTTACATTTTCCTTTATATAGGTTTCTTACTTATGTGTCTTTGGGGAATTTCGCCGACATTCTAGAATTTTCCAGATAATTTCATAAATGTCTTGAAAATTCCGAATGGAATTGTCTGGAAAATGTAATTTTACGTCTAGGTTATCTTAATAAGAAAATAAATCGCGAAGAGTATCGCCAAATTTTTCCATAGAAGTCCCTTCTTTGATCTGATAGATTTCAATATGGGAAACTCTGTATAAATGTTGCTTCAGGGTAACTATCAGGAATTTATCCTTATGTAGATATTTTAACAATGTGTTTTTAGGATATTTCGCCGGCATTCTAAAAATTTGGAACTAACTTCTTAAATGTTAACTTTTTAGATTCGTCATTGTAATTTTCTGTAAACAATAATTTCCCATCAAGGTCGCTTAAAAAGTCTCTAAATAGGCAGCAGTTTCGTCAAATTTTGTTTCTGAAACCCGTGCTTTTATCCTATATCAATAGGTGTCAGTATTGAGGAACTTTGCTTGTAAATGCTGCTTTATGGTAACTATCATAAATTTCTCTTTTTATGTATATTTTTTAATAATGTGTCTTTAGTATTTCGCCAATATTCTAAAAATTTACAGGTAACTTCATAAATATTGCCTCTAAAGTTTTGAAAATGGAATTTTAGGAAATAAAATTTCTCGTCAAGGTCGCCTGAAAAAGTCACTTAGTCGTCAAGAGTTTCGCCAACTTCTCGCCAAACTCCTCCTTTCATACGACATCAGTAAGTTTTAACGTGGAGAAGTCTGCCTGTAGATGTTGCTTCATGGTACTGATACGATCATTGTGTGAAAACTTAACGTTTCTCAGTATTTCCTGAGTCATCTACGGTATCAATAGGGGGGGGGGGATCTAAAAATTCGTAACAACATTTATTTCATTTCTCCAAATTCATTCATCATATTCAAAATGTTAGTCAAAGATATTATAAAGAAAATATTTTCTCAATGATTTATAAAACGATTAAATTTTAATTGTGATTTTGGCATGCGTAGAACACGAAACTTCAACGTTTTCGTTATTTTATTAAATTATTTTATTTAAAAAAATAATCTAATATATTTTCAAATTAAAATGCAAGAAGTGATAATGTTTTTCATGTTTTATATTTACACATTTCGTTTGTTGCTTTAAAATTTTATTTTGCATCATTGTGTCAAAAAAAAAAAAAAAAAAAAAAAAAAAATATATTATTTTTAAATGTTTGACATTTTTTATGCGTCATCTAATAAAATAAAATAAAATAAATAAAAGGTTTTTAAAAACCTAATTAAACTTAATTTTTGTAAATAGCTTTTTCCTGTTAGGAAATATTTATCAATATTTCGCATAATGTATGCTGCCTTGCTCAAATAAGTTAATTAACTTGTTGTAACACCTTTATGCAATTAAATTAAATGAAAACATTTTAAAATTTCAAATTATAATCCATAAACATTCCACAAGAAGCTATTATTTATTGCTAGATCAGTTAATGTTACAGTTACACTACAATATACAAAAATCGATTCTTATAGGTAAAAATAAATAAACACATAAAATGTTTTTAAAAATTATTAAATTTACAAATACAATTATTCTACTGTTTACAAATGCACAATATTACTTTTATTTTATCTTATATTAAATATTAAAATTTTTGTTCTTGAGAACAATATTAATTGAATTCTATTCTCAGAATTCGATTATTCGTTTTCCTCTATCACGTGATTGAGCAGACGACGGTGGGAAGAGCCCATTAATGATCATGTCCAAAAAAAAAAAAAAATCTATTGTATTAATTTAAATATTGTTTGAAAAAACAGTTAAATTTACATGTAAATACTTTATTTGTATGGACTTACTTTTTTAGCTAACATATATTATATTCGTTGTATTTCATATACTTTAAGAATTCTGATTTAATTGAAAAGGATACCCCTAAAAAAAAAAAAAAAGGCAATGTGTGAAGGCTTTAGTTTTATAGCTTATGTATAATATAATAATATGGGCAAAACTCATTTTTATAGGAAAAGCTCTATTAAAGATATAAATGACTGATAATAATAAAACTGCAGCTAGCTGTTTATTAAAAATCCTTTAATACACGAATGTTTCCATAAAGAAATTCTTAACATATACACAATGATTTTATATCTGAAACTTCTACGTCATATCCAACTTTTCCGTTCTTTATCTCAAGACTCATTTACTGATGATCAATAATTCAAACTTCCTGATGCAAGGAAAGAGAAACTATTGAAAGATATTGACGGAAATTTTAATTTTAAAATTTTCAAATTAGCGAATAATCAAAAAGTGCTCTCGAAAGTTTTAATTGTCTGGAAAATTGCCGAGTTTAAACTTTGGCTCTAATCTATTCAGAACTCTCATTAGAACTTACTTTAGTTTCAATCCTAATTTAAAGTCTAATCCTCCGAAAGTTTGATGTTCTAAATGTAATTTTTCCTGAAGATGTTTTAACTTCTCCCCCCCCCCCCCTCCTTCGCCTATACTTTGGAGCTCCGTTCGTCTTACATTCAACAGTTCTACTTAAGTTATAAATATAGATACGTTTTAATTTTCTAGTTTTAACTGATGAGTGTATTTTATTAATTTTCTTTTATCTTTGCTTTCTTTAATTTTCCTTGTATATTATGATAGTTTTCTTTAATAATTTGCGATTAATTTTAATGCTTCTTTGATGTTTCATAGTAATAATAAGTTTGTTTGTTTTTTAATGAATGTTTTGGAGAAGTTTTTTGTTAAGAATCTTTCAGAAACTTGTGCATTGTTTCATAATTTTAAAAATTAATCTTTTAATTGTTGGCTATATATTTTTGTACAAAAATTTAAATTATTTAATTGAAAAATATTACGAAGTTTCTAAAATTGCAAAATGTTTTTTATTGTTAATGTAAATAAATTAAAGTAATAAAAATTTCTTTTCGTAACATATAAAGTTGCTACTTCTAGTTATCTATTTATCTGTCCCCTCCTGAACACACACATATAGATAGATAGATAGACTGATAATTAGACGTAACTGTTTTTTATATTACGAAAACAATATAGTATCATTTAGCATTTTAATTATTGATTTACATTATTTTTAAATAATGTGGTAATTTTTTAAGCATAATTGTATAAGTTAAAAATATTTAATAAATCCCTCGAGTATAGATAGAATTATAAAATAAAATAAAATAAAGGAGATACCATTTTAGAAAAAAAAAATCATGCATGTGTAAAGTAAATTAAATTATGAATAACTCCGTAAACGTAAGGTTTTATCATTTTCAATCATTACCTTTGAATTTTCAATCATCACCTTTGAAATGTGTTTATCGAAGCATGTATATCTCCTAAAGAAATTAAATGGCACTGGGAGCGAAGCAACCCTATATGATACACATTCAGAATACCAAGTTTGGACTTTCTGCTAATATTTGTTCTTGAGATATTCTGGTAGCACACACACACACACAGACCAACCGCTAAAAACATTATTTTTGGATTCAGGGGACCTCAAAACGTGTAAATATAGAAAAAACTTAATTTCGAAAATTTGACCCAAAAACAAACTTTCTCTACCATATCCATGGGTAAGAGAAAGTAAATATTAAAGTTGATATTTTGCATATAAATCAAGTAATTTATTATTGGTAAGTAAGTTTATTAAGTAATTTATTATTATTAATTGAATTTATTATTGATTCTTGCTATTTTTTGCTTTTCATGTACTGAGACTTACCCACTTAGTCCTTATAACGATACATTTTACCAAATAGAAGTAAGAAAGCAAGTAAATAAACAAATTAAAAAGAAAGGAATCTAAATTCCTTTCATTAAATTTGTTTTGCCCAGGAAAAAAAAAGTGTTTTATTGAAACAACAAAATTTTTGTTGAAGCTATATCAGCAAAAACAAGAACGAAAGATTCGATATGCATTGATTATTAACACTTTTTAACTGTACGTTCTTTTTGTATCACATAACTTTCGATGTTCTTTGCCTACGTTAAGATACGACGGACAGACAGACGGACTTAAAAGCATACAAATAGACTAATTGAATCAATAATCAGTCTTAAACATTGTTGGAAAGTGTTAAAAATGCATAACACAAAAGAAAATACAACCTTTATATTCTAATTGCAGCCCTTAATGTATCTGATTATTTTAGTGTAGCCCTGTAAATCTGAAGATTAATCATATCATATTTTATACAAACCATTATTTTAACATAGTAATAATAAATGTCAATTTCTTTATGATTTTTGCAGTAGAAAGTTGTTTAAATGTGATTTATAAAATATCTGTGCTAAAACGCTGTTCATTGACATCTTTTTAAATGTCTCAGTAGGCAAACCAGTTGTACAGTTATTAATTCCATTTCGAATAAGAAACATTCCATAGTGAACTTGAAAAACATCTATCATTTAAAAAAAAAAAAATCTGAAAATATTTATGGACATTGGGGACGGATAGAGGGACAGATGGACAGTCGGACAGAGAGAAACATAAATTCAAATCATATTCACGCATAAAATTCTTAGAAAGTGTTAAAAATGCTTAATGTAAACGAAAATACAATTCCAGCAAATTTCTAATAATAGTTCTTAATGTAACTGAAAATTTTTGTGTGTCCCTGTAAATCTTAATGCTATTCATATTATATTCAATAGAAAGCACTCTTTTGTGCATATGAATAACCTATTTCAATTTCATTAAAAGTTTTGCAAAGTAAAAGTAAAGTTAGTTAAATTTGGTTTATAGAAATATTTCTCATAGAACGCAATGCTTTGAAATGCTTTCGGATGTCAGCATACACAAACCAGTGATGGTATTTACTCCATTTTCTATTAAAACATCATCCGATAGTGAACTTTAATAACACATATCAATTTCATTAAGATTTGAGTAAAGGTATTAAAATATGGTTTGTAGAAATACCTCTCATAGAACACAGTGCTTTGAAATACTTTCGGGTGTCTCTGTACACAAACTATTAGAGGTATTCGCTCCATTTTCATTAAGGAACATCCTATAGTGAAGTTGAATACCATATATCAGTTTGAGAAAATTCCATGAATATTTATGGAAGTTAGAGTGCAGACAAACAAACCGAGTCAGTTCTTTTTCTTTCTTCCCATGTTATCCAATGGGATTTTCGTTGCTTCGTTTTATGAGACTATCTCACTTGAAAATAAAATTTTTCGAATTCTGTTTTTTGAATATTACTCTTTGAATATCTCGCCTTTTAGCTCAGTGAGCAAATTTTGGAAAAAAGAAATTTAAATATTTCGTAGAGATCCAAACTTAGACTTCTAAATTTACACGACGTATTCAAAGAGTAATATTCAAAAAACAGAATTCGAGAAACTTCATTTTTGAATGAGATATCCTCATTAAACAAAGCAACAAAAATCCTGTAGGATAGCATGGGAAGGGAGAAGGGGAGCTATCTGACTGATGTACTATCTTAACACTTTTCAACCTAGTTATAAAGTGATTTATGATAACAGAAAAATATCCAATGTTATTTACAAGAAGACGAGTCCCTAATTTGCGTTTTCGACACAGTGACTCTTCAAAGGATAATTTGATGATTTGGTATTGGAATAAAAACAGTTAGCGAATATTGTTAAGTGACCATTTAATTGAACAAATCCTCCAACCCCACCCCGGGAAAAAATATATGTATATATCATCAAAATTCATCAAGTGATTTGAAAAAAAAGACAGATCAATGTTATTTTAAATAAAATTATACTTTTAAAATATTAAAGAATATGCTTTTACTGAAATGTGAACTAAAAAGCACAAAATATCTATCTTTATAGTATTAAAATGCAGGGTAAGAAAAAATTGTGTGAGTGACACACCATATTACAGGGTGATTATAAAATAATTTAGAATAAATAAAAAAAAACATTTTTAAAAAATCTCCCCTGACTGGGCTCGAACGTTAGACCTTTAGGTTCGTAGCCCGGAGCTTTACCTCACAGCCACAGCGTTCACGTAGGGGAAGTCTTTTTTACAATATAGATTTTTTGTTTGCTTCCAGAGCGGTTACAAACATACATACAAACCTACATACATGTGAAGCTAATAAAAGCGTGTTAAAAAAGGAGTCTTATCCATAAAGATGGTTAAAAATCTATACTCCCCTTAACCAAGGTAGTGCGATGGTGCCAGGTGTTAAGGCCGATTGATTACACGAGAGATCTAGATCTAGGTAGAGTGCCTTTCGTGGAGGTCATTCTAAGGGGTCTTGGCCGAGTTTCGGAGAAAACCACGGAAGATTCCGAACGGCTTGGCTGACGAGTGCGACCTGGAATACAACCCAGTACTTCCCGTCTACCAGCTTCCAGATCAGACCCTCACGACCTGTGAACCCGTTGAACCAAATAAATAAATAAAACTGATTTCAATGAAAGTTAAAATCATAACAAAATTCTAAAAGAAATTTTGAATTTAAAAGGATTATAAAATTTAATAAGAAGCATAACCCTTAGCTTCTTTTGAGTAATTTTCCTTAAATTGTTTTTATAAATTATTTATATCAGTTATTTACTGATTAATCAACTAATTTAAAGGAGCTTAAAGCTGCACAAAATTGAATAAATTTATCATTCTTATAAAGCACACTTTTAACTACTTTTACAGCAGATTAAAATGTAAAGAGATCGTTAAAAGGAATTATCCAGCTAATTTTATTTCTCGTCAATAGTCTCATAAAGCTCAAAATCTTTATTATTTGTTAAGTTAATTTGTCCTTTAAAAAGTACTTTACAATTTTAAAAAGGAAAGCGTGACTCCACTCTTAGCTTTTGAATAATATTGCTTACACTACTTCAGCCTTCTAACTTGAACAAGCTGAATACGTTTAAAAAGTAACTTAATGGAATTAATTAGCCAGCTTACTTCAATGCTGATTAACCACTTCAAGAGTTTAATAAATTTATCACTTTAAGACTAAGCTGAGCTATAAAAATTTAAATGAAAGGAATGTTTTTGAACTCAATTGCTAAAGCCACTTTTAGTATACTTTAGATTTCATTAAAAATATCATTAAAAGAAATAATAATTTACTCCGTTAATTTTATTTCCAGTTAATAGCATTATGAAGTTCAATAAATTTACCATTAGTTAAATAAATTTATCATTTTTTAAAGCTATTTCAAAAATAAAAAAGATGATTCTGCACTTCCTTTTGAATAATATTGCTTAAGCTTTTTTTATCCACTTTTACTTAAAATAGTAGATTACATTTCTAAAAGAAAGTTAATGAAATTAATTAATCAGCAGATTTTAATAATGGTTAACAGCCTCAAAAATTGAACAAATTTATCATTTTTCTAAAGCATATTGTTTAAAAAAAAAAAAGTTTTGTTTTTATAACAGTATTGCTAAAATCTCTTTAATAGAAAAATACATATATAAAAAAAAAGACATTTAAAGATGTAATTTAGTCAGCTAATTTTAACATTAGTTAACACCTAACACAATTAAACAATTCCGTTTCTTTTTAAAGAAAGTTATAAAATTTTAAAAAGAAAAGCATAATTCTATACTGTCTTTTGAATAGTATTACTTAAACCATTTTTATAACAGAATGCACTAAAAAAAGACCATTAAAAGAAATAATTAATTACTCAGCTAATTTTAATGCTGGTTAATAGCCTCACAAAAGTTCTTACATTTCCCACGCGGAAAATACTTGAATATTATACTCATCCTAAAAATATTTCGTAAAAATAAGAAAAAGAGGAATTCAAAGCAGCGGAAAATTAAGACACTTTCTCAAGATTAGTAAAAAATTTGTGATGATAACCTTTGGTGAGTCCGCTTACGGCAAATACCAAAATTAACTACATTTTTTTAAGTTTTAAGAGAGATATCTTGAAAAAAAAAAAAATTGTAGAGCAAAGCCAGCAATCCAGTCTTATTCCATACTATTTCCTCAGCTAAATTAGTCATTAAATTCGTCCATCGAATAATTGAGTATTTCCATATCGAATAAGTTGCCAGATCGGCAAGAGGAAAAAATTTCAAGAAGGAGGACAGATTTAAAAAAGTCATTAAGCAAAAGATAGAACATAAATTTTAAGCTGAATCAAATGAGATAGATTAATTGCTTTAAGACCGGAGATATAAGTATCCCCTTTTCCACTTACTTTTCGCCACTGAGCAATTTTCTGTCCTTCGATTCTTTCATATCACAAGTAACAAAATAATATCCGATTATTTTTTACCCCTTGGATAGCTTTAATGTGTTCAAATAGTACAATGCGAGTTATTTTTAACAAAATATGTGCTAACTGTTTTGTAGTAATGTCCGATTTTTTTTTTTTTTTTTTTTTTTTTTTTTTTTTTACAATAGCTTTAGCAACAATTACCTAATTGACTTTAAATTTTGTTTACGGAATTATCTGTATAGTTTTTGCGTATGTCATATTTGAGGCTCTTGTACAGAGACATGTAAAACGATCTCTTTACGATACGTAATTTGTTTTACGTTCTCATTTTAACATAGTTACACTCCATTCATAGTACAATTTCCATACATTTTTAAGGTGTTTAAAAGCATGTTTTATAGATTCTACGTTTAGAATTAATAATTAGTTTATAAGCTACCTAAAAGAATTACAATAATCTACGTATTATGCGCAGGATTGCCAGATGAATACTACAGTTTTATTTTCTAACTCCACTAATTTTGTAAAGTATCAATCTAGTAGGTTTTATCACAAGTTGTCTGGTTTTTGTATAAAGCGATTGTTTTAAAATAAAGATAGTGGTATACAAATATAAAATTGCAGTGTGTATTTAGCAATCTTAATTATGCATGAAAACTACTGGATGTGTTGATTGAAAAATTTAAAAATATCATTAAGCAAAAGATAGAACATAAATTTTAAGTTCAATGAAAGCGAGCGATTTGATACTTTAAGACGGAAATGTAAGTATTCCGATAGCATTTAACTTTTTATGCCACTCAAAAATTTTTACCTCTTTCGACTCTTTCATATCATGAGTAACAATAGAATATCCGATTATCCCTCCTCCTCCTCCCCTTTTAGATGCTTAAATCTATTCTATTAAAAAAAATGTTAAAAACTAAACGATCCTGTTACTTTCCTACAAAAATTTTATGTTTTCTTATGTTTTCTATAAAACTATAGCAGTTTACTGTAAAATTACATCTCAATCTGTCACAAGGCACTTTTTTTTTTTTCTGTAAACAAAATCTGTAAACATTGATACAGATTTCATCTGTTTTGCATACGGTGAACTTTGTATGAAAACAGAACTAGGAAATGCTAATCAACTGTACAAAGTATGCCCCATGTGTGAGTGGTAGCATCGTCGCCTATATGTGGTGAACCCTGGTTCAATCCTGGCTGGTCGAACTGGGGAATTTTATTTAATTCGAGGGTTTTTTTTTTAATTATGTCCTACGGAAAAAAAAAAAAAAAAGCGATTCTGAACGAATATTTTCTGTGATGGTAAATTTCTGGCTACTTTGCTGCCAGAAATTTTCTGTAATATACCATTTTTTTTTTTTTTTAAACAATGTAAATGAACTGAAATATTTCATACAAAAATCAAAACTTAGAAAGCTAACAGTATAAATTGTTAAAAACACAAAACAATTGTTTCTGACCTAAATAATTTCAAAACCCTTCATAAGGCAAAAAACGTAAACATGAGTACATTATGAAAGAAGCAACATTTTGCTTAAGGAGGCAAAGGACATTGAAATTAATTATTTTTGCTTTCATTCTATTGCTTCTCAAATCAAGAAAATCATTTTTTATGCATATGACGTATTTTAAATGAAAAAAAAAATAATAATTTTTACTTTCCCTTACCCATATATATAGTAGAGAAAGTATTGTTTAAGGACCAAATTTTTTAAACTGAGTTTTTGTCATATTTACGCGTTGTTGAGGTCTTTAGAGCTCTCTTTGAGATATTTATAAAATGAGCAGAATCATCAGTTAGCAGTTAACAGTTTTCATGATCTCTGAGATTCGGGTCGAAATTTCATACCGCCAAACATCTTATCATATAATTGCCTAAAATCGTGTATGCGTGAAATAATATCTTTATCAGATTTGAAATGTGTAATTCAGTCGTTGGTAAGCGAAAAGAGGGTATGCAATATCTTATTTGTAATAGTATTATGTTGCTACTGCAATTCTGACTTATTTACAGTGTAATGCATCGCGAAATGGTTATTGTTCAACATTTGTTAATTAACGATTATTAAGCTAATAGCATTGTTTTCGTTTTTTTTTTTTTTTTTTTTTTTTTAATCTTTTTCGGTGTTTGTAGCTTAAACAAAAGTTACAGCTATCGGTGTAATAGGTGTCTCTTTAACTAATTCATCGACTCAAGAACAAATCTCATATGCATGAAAAGTTCTATGAAATCATAAAATGAATTTATTGAAGATTTGTGTACAAGGTAGGCATAAAATAATGTTAGATGTTTAGATCCCTATAGTTCTTAGTGTAATGGGACAAATTTATTTAAAAATATTGTGTGCATGCATATCAGAATATGCGGTTTTATTTTCTAAAGAAAAAGGAAATTATTACCAAAATTCACCATTATCGTCAACTTTGGCGAAAGAAATGTCATCAGGGTTCGTATGGACACGCCTTTTTTTCTAGAAGTCTTTCACCAGTATTTTTTAAAGATAAATTGTTTTTGAAATTTTTAGGCTTCTATTATAACAAAAATTACAGTGTAAAGTTAATGGTTAAAAAAATCAAGGAAAATGTAAGAACGTATGAATCCTGGTAATATGTATGATAAATGAATACGTAATTGCCAATTAAAAAGTAATTGAAAGTTTATTTATGTAACGTTCATTTACAAATTTAGCTCAATACAACAACTGCATACGGTATACGGCGTTTTCAATGGAATCTCGCACCATATAGACCTTTATTCGTCTAAATTCTAAAATTGTCTTATCGTTAAAGTGGAAAGTCAGAAAAATGTCTTTGATAAACAAAGTCTTTCAGATATCTTCACAATTAAAAATTATAAGGTTTCTGCGATTGTGGTATCATAAAATTTCGTTTCATATAACAGCACTGGCATTTTCTCTATGCTGATAAAACATCTTGGCTAATACAGCACGCCAACGAAAAGTAATTCTACTATGAATGATGATAATTTCCCAACTTTTTCTTAATCTTCATGATATCTGTACACGGAACGCGTTTATGCGAATTTCGCATGTTTTTCTTGTATACAGTGCCAAATATTATCCTATGGGCTACTCTTAGAACTATTTTTTTTTTCTTTAAAAATCGAAACCGCATACTCCGCTGTGCATGTACGCAAATTTTTATTGCATTTGGCCCATTACACTAAGAGGTTAGCGCACTGAACTCCTCCAGTTCTTTTATCACACTCTGTAAGTTGGCTTGAAGACTTTTCGGACTAGAAGATTTTTCTTTTTTGACTTCTGACTCAGTGAAAATACACTGCAATATGAAAAAGTTATATTCCGGGTATTAGAGTTTTTGCGGATTTTTTTTTTTTTTTTTTTTTTACGGTTTTCATTTTAATTTATTTATAGAAAGACTAAGCGGCACTAATTTTTTTTTCTCCTTTATGTAAAATGGTTTTTTTAATTAATTTCTGCTGAGAAGTGCATTTGAATGAATTTTGTATATTATATTGCCAATTATTTCACCGTAATTATAAACACCTATTTAAAAGATGCCTTCTGGTGATGAACATAAATACAGTAGGAAAAAGAGGACAAAAAACTTTAGTCCAATACAATACACATCATTATGTATTATTTCTGATTACGAAATTTTAGAGGAAAACTCTAAAAATCTATAATGGAAAAAAAAATTAAAAGAATGGGGTTTCTTATTATCATAGAAAAACTTAAATGTTGACAATGTACTCCCCCTTCACCTCCCACAAAGTTCAACAACAGTATTTCTTGTACACATAAATGTCATCCGCAAATATCTCCTCTACTACAACTTGAAAATTTTACGAACATATTATTCCCTTGTTCAAAATTTTCCCTTTTAAACTCTTCAAAGAAGACACTTCATCGTGAGCACTCTATAAACCAGCGCTTGAAAACTTACTCAAACAAGTTCGTTTTTAAAACTCTCAACTTGATTGACAGAATTTTAATTATGATCTCCGCGAAAAGTGCTAAGAGGAATGCCAAACGTCTGGGCGCCGCCAACAATTTCGACCAACTAAAAAAAAAATTTAGATTGTAAAGAAGGAATAAAAATTAAAATACCTCACTAAACGAGTAAAAATTTCAAAAGGATTAAACAAAAGGGGAAAAGGAGTAGAAGGTTGGAAACGGTCGAGGAGGGAAAAAATGCACTTGTGAAGATGATCTTTAAGCGCCAGGTTTTCCGTGCTGAAATAGCGGGCAAATTAAAACGCCAAACAATGGGAGGCAACAATTGGGAGCTGTTAATTCCTTGAGGAGACACCAGTGTTTGGTGGTGTCGAATTATTAGTTGCCGGGATATGAGCATTAGAGGTGTTTGGAATTAGGGATTCCTTCGATTGCTGATGGGTACAGTTTGAGGGAAAGTATGTGATTTATGGGTTGGAAGGAGGCCTTTTGCCTTTATAAAAGGTGTTGTAGGGATTTTTTTTTTTTCATTAAGTTGTCACTCACATAATGAACGAAACGTGGAATTTGTCGTATGTTAGAGCAGTAATGCGTTCAAAAATATCGTAAACTGACTTTTTAAAAGAATATTTTAAAGTTGGATAATTCTATTTATAGGAAATTTAGTTGTTAAATTATTATGTGTATTTATTTAAATTAAGTTCACGGGGATTTTTTTAAGACTGATTTTAGATTAAAAGTTACATTTGAATAATAATAATAATAATTAATATTGCAAGTTTTAATTATTTTATGAAATGAGTGATATTATTTCTTATTTATATTCTTCTAAATCGATGAGAAGAAATAATTAGTATAATTCTGAAAACTTTTGATTTAATAAATTTTTAGAGAATTTAAACATTATTTTAAATGTCTTAGGTATCATTTCATTATTTTTGTTTGATATTTGCCTTTGCACTGCAGAAATGTTGAGAAATTTTTAACTACTAAAAACTAATATTTATACTTATATATATATATATATATATATATATATATATAAACACTAAGCGACAAAAAAAAAAAAAAAAAAAAAAAGAAAAGAAAGAAAGAAAAGAAAAGAAAGAAAAGCCGCACTGCAGAAAAAATGACTTATACTTTTTTTATTTGTAATAACTTTAAAATTAAAGGTTGAAACAAATAAAACTGTCTTGTTTGCATAATACCCAAGGGATGAAATGATACCTATGTACATTTTCGATATAAAAATTCGCTTTATTACACTCTACGAAGTACTTTATAAGAATCTGCATAAAACTTTCGTTTTAAACATCATGCAATAACCATACACTTTGTATTCTATTATGATTTATTATATGAAATAAACAAGTTATATTTTAATATATGAAAGAAGACTATTAATTTGTTAGATATAAGTAATGTTTTAGCAAAAATATGTATTCTGTATTGGGTTAATTCCACCTTTATATGAAATTACTGCTTTAATGCACAATGGCATAGTACTATACAGTGTTTTAGTATAAATCTCAGAAATTTCAATGTGCCAAATATCACAAATAAATTTTTCTAGTTGTGGCAAAGTTGTAGGCTGCAAATTTCGAATCCTCTCACATGTCCCCCGCCTCTTTATAGACAAAACATTTCGAACGGATCGCGATTAGGACTATTTCCATGTCTGGTAAAGAAAAAATTTTACTATATCTTTTGTTGGATTTAACTTAAAGTGAAAAAAGATATAATTACTTACAGAATTATAGGTTCTCATGGGAATGGATAGGAAATTTTGACAATTTGAAGTGAATAAACTTACCACAGACGCCGTGTAGTAAGGTGCATTATCATCTTCAAATGCTGTTTGCGGAAATGTCCAAGATACCTCCAAAATAGTCGGTCAGGCACCACTTTTATGAAGATTGTGTTTCATTTCGAGTTAATTGATCCCTTGAGCATAAAAATTTGCCCGACTGTTTGAAAAGTTATGCACCTCCGTACCATAATGTGCGGAAAATCTATCACTGTTTTAAAAGTGCGATTTTCATTAAGTCGGTGATATCTTCGTTGTCAGACCTGCTTGTTTTCTTAAGCTCGAAATAAATTAAACTTGACTCATCAGAGAGAACTAGTTCAGCTCAGTAATTAACTAATCATTTTTTAGTTCCCCATCATACTATAGGTATGGGGAACTTAGGTAATCGTGAAAATTTTCGACCTCGGTTTTTTGACTTTTCTACACGTTTTCAGGTGTGAGGAATCCGAAAATGACAAAATTTGTATGGTGTCTGTCTGTAGGGTGTCTGTTAGTCCGTTAGTCCGTTAGTTCGTTAGTTTATTGTTAGTCTGTGTACACGATATCTCAAGAACAAATTGTCGCAGAGAAGTCAGATCAGTTTTAAAATGTTACTTTCGACACTGGCAAGAACCCTATTCATTTGCAACATTCGATTTTAAAAACTTCGCAAGTTATTAGAAATTTGCGATTTTCTTAACATGGGAGAATAGGACAAAAATTCACTTAAACGTGCATTAAATGGAAACTTTTTACTGTAAAATTGTCAGACCAGTTTTAAAATATCAGTTTTGATGCCGGAATGAACATCAGTAACTATAAATATGCTTCTTTGAAATTTTCGCAAGTTATTGGAAATTTACGAATTTCTTAACATGGTGGTATAGGGCGAAATTTCACATAAACGTCAATTTTGAGAGATATTTTCATCGTAAAGATGTCAGACTACTTTTGAAATATTATTTAGGACACTGGCATGAATATTGATGACTATGAATTTTCCAATATAAAAATTTCGTAAGTTATTGAAAATTTACGAATTTCTTATCACAATAGAATAGGGCAAAATTTTACACAAACATCAAATCTTGAGGGATATTTTCATCGTAAAGATGTCAAACCACTTTTGAAATATTATGTAGGATACTTACATAAATACCATAGAGTATGAATTTTCTAATTTAAAAAAATCGTAAGTTACTTGGAATTTACGATTTACTTAAAATGGCAGAATAAGGCAAAATCGAGCACAAACGTCCATTTTGAGGATCATAAATATATCAGACAATTTCAAAATAACATTTATGATACTTGAATGAACATGATTGACTACAAATATTCTAATGGGAAAATTTCGTAAGTTATTCGAAATTTAAGATTTTATCAACATAGCAAAATGTTGTTTATCAACATAGCGAATATTTCATATAAATATGCATTTTTGGGATTGTTGCATTGGAAATATTAGCATGAAAAATAAACTACGAAATTGATCCCAAAAAAATAAATTAATAGATTAGAATAAGATAAATATGTTGAACTGAATGGTGGGTTGCCTATTAGGTGAGGATTTCGTTCTGTCATTGACTTTTTGGCGTTTGGTCAAATTCATTTCTCTTAACATGAATATAATATGTCCTGTACAAGAAATTTATGAGAACATACATATGATGGGGAACTGAGCAGAGTCCACCTATGCCAGCTAGTTAATTTTTTTAGCCATATCAGGTCTTTCTTTCTTAATTCTCTTCACTAAGAATGGAAGTTTTTCAAATTTTCTGTCAATTGAACCTACTTTCTTTAATAGTTGCTTCACTGTAGTTAAAGAAATTATGCTACTGAACACTTTTTCTGAATGTCTTTTGTGTTCTAAATGTAATATAAACCGATTTTATAAGCAATGACTTTTTAACTTACGGTCATCTCTCTTGGATGAGCAACATGGCCGCCTAAAGCCAAATTTTAAGTTTAAACAGCCAAATATTTTATATCTTGCTAAAAACCATTTTACCAATATTTAATTAATATTTAATTACTTTGCCTTCTCACATATTAAAATATTTTTTGATTTTCATTCAAAAATTAATACTTTTTGTGGCATCGTTAACTGCCTTATTCTTACCATTTTTGAAATAATTTCTAAAATTACAGTTGTTCTGACAATTGCATTTTGTCTTTAACACTGGACTCAATGCTAAAGTGTATGTGGAGGACAACATAGTAAAATCTGTTCGAAAATTTGCTTTTTAAACAATAAAATTGGCGGTTGTAGAAGGTAAAAAGGAAAATATCCAAGTGCGTGGTTTTTTTTTTTTTTTTTTTTTTTTTTTTTATGTCGCTTAGTGTGTATATATATATATAATTAATTAAATTTGTACGCACTTTTTGTTTTTATTGTTTTATTTAAAAATTAGCATGGTCTATTTATGATCAAGGACTGTCTGATCATTAACAAAAAAAAGTTTATTAAGGTTATATATGTTAACGTTTTTAATAAATTACATCTTTTATATCTTTTTTCACCAATATTTTTTCCATATTTATAAAATATATATTTATTACATGAAAACTTTAGACTTAAGATATTCCAATATACATAAGCACAAATGGAATGTCTTAAAACGATTTATCATTATGTATTGCAATCTCTCTGAATGCTTCACAAGTTTTGTTGTCATTGTAACTCAAAAATTCACGAACTGCACTAATCTATGTAAATTTGCATATCTAGTTGACACTTGGCATAAATTGATGCTAATTAATTTTTGGTACCTAGGCTTTACAAAGTAGTTATCTTTTGCTGAGTCAATTTTTGTTTCATGAATATCTCCTGATATCTATTGAATGTAATCTTATCAGATTTAATACAAAAATAATGCAAATTCAATTTTAGTGAAAAATTTTTAATACGCATTGAATGGTTTTTTGGAATGATTATGTGTCTTAGCTAGAGCACTGGTCTGGTGTATTAGTGGCCGAGCTGTTCTACGTTCAAAGTTGGTACTCGTAAAATGTCAGGTTCGATCCCATGTTGCGCTCTTCGACCAAATCGTTCAGAGTTTTCTGCGGTTTTCTCCGAATCTCGCATGAATACGGCCTAGGACCTGTTAGAAACACCCCCAGGAAAGAGCATTCCACCTATAGCCCTAGGACCCTAGTGTAGTCAATCAGTCTTAACGTACAGAACTAGCTATGGTACTTGACAAGTTTCGTATGAATTTGCATCGAATTTATGTAAAATACTTATCATGGAAAACTATGCTGATCCAATCTGTATAAGTGCTAGTGTTAATTTTATTACATTTTTTCAATAACTATATATATAGATATTCCCTGACATAGTTATATATATAAATGTAGTAAAAGCCGAGTAACATATTTTATATATTTCCCCTGAAATAACAAAACTGAAAAAAAATTTTGTTCTTTAATTTTGAAAGTTCCAAAAATAATAACTTTTTCAAGAGTATTTAAGCATAAACTTGTATAGATTTATTTTTCTTTCTCTCTTTTTTTAATATTTATTTTGGGTTGGGGAGGGAGGATTAAATTTTTACGAAATTTTGTATGCGAGAACTTTTATTCATTTATTTATTTTTTATTATTACAAATCATTTATTTTTAATAATAATTTAATTTGCTGAAATATGTACCTTTTTATATCCGAAATCCCATGTACTATTGTGGATGTGGTGATTTCTGGGAGTACACCTTCGAAAAACGGAATACGCAAGCATGAGTCCAGGGATGATTTTTGCTATTTTTATTCAAAACTTAACAAAATAGTTGAAATTCAAATAAATTAAAAATTATTACAAAATGCTCGCCTCCGAGCATACTTCAAAAACATGCTACACATTTTTAGCACCAAGTCTCTCTATCTTTTTTTTTGAGTCTCTTCCTTCCGAGCACACCTTCGGAGGGGGAGAGGAATACCCCACACGAAGCACTGATTCGCTGATCGTGATATCACTCTACCCGTGACATAATTTTCGTCCAATCTTGGTCTACCCGAAACTCGGAGAAAGGTCGGTAGCAACAAAAGGCCATGCGTGAAATCGGAAACTATTGATGTCACCGCTTCCATAGAAATATAAAAAATTTTCACACAAAGCATCTGTCGCTCAGACGGCTTCCCATGGCTCCGTTCTGTCTGGTCACACGACCCCTGACCTCTTGGAATGTTTGTAACCTTCACTCCAGCACAGCTTCCTCCCTCCTAAAAGACCATTTTACGGCCTTCAGGATGTAAAATGGGCTCCAGAAGACACAGGTGCCTCCTCTCATTATCAAACATGCAACATCAGAGAGTTGAGCTAGCCCCCCAAAAAAATTTTTCGAAACAACCCCCTGAACTTTTATAGAACTAAAAATAATCTTAAAATAAATTTTCTAGTCTTACACCTTGCATAATTACTAGATCCCAAGGTCTCATTTCACATTATATAAAAAAAACAATTAAACATTCACATGCAATTTCGTGATGACAATCAAAGGTTCTACCCCTAACAAAATTTTAAAAGTCAAACACTGAAATTTCACAATTACACAATAAAATTTCATGAAAAAGAAAGAAAAATAATTCATAATCAATACATTCAAACTTTTTTTTTTTTTTTTTTTTGAATACAAATGAAAGAAAAAAAAAATAAATATTTACAAACAGTCCAAAAACACTACCTAAAACCAAGGCTTTTTTTTTTTTTTTTTTTTTTTTTTTTTTTTATTCTTCGTGCATGCGACTTAACGCATCTGCATTCAAATGTTTTTTTCCGCTCTTATGCTCGACTGTGAAGTTGTATTGTTGTAAACATAAGGCCCATCTCGTCAAACGTGAATTTGTGCCCATCATTTTTTTAAGATAAACTAAAGGGTTATGATCGGTTTGAAGAACGAATTTTTGTCCATCTAAATAATGATTTAGTTTTTTCACCCCAAAAATGACTGCCGCTAATTCGCGTTCAATGGTACTATAATTACGCTCCGCCTTGGAGAATTTTTTGCTCAAATAAACAATTGGGTGTTCCTCATTATTCCCGAAATTTTGAGCTAGGACCACACCCGCCCCTACAAGACTTGCATCAGTCTGAACAATGAAGTCTTTTGAAAAATCCGCAGCATAGAGTACCGGTCCCTTAGTTAGATCTAATTTTAGTACCTTAAATGCCTGATCACATTCCTGACTCCACTCAATTTTTTCCCTCTTATTTTTCCCTTTTAACAAATCCGTCAAAGGCGCAGCTTTTGTCGCATAATCCTTTATATATTTATGGTAAAATCCGGTCAGACCTAAAAATGACCTTACATGCGTCTTTGTCTTTGGAATGGGAAATTCTTGGATAGCTTGGATTTTCGCGTCACTCGGCGACCTCTTCCCTGACCCCACTTCGTGCCCTAAAAATTTTACATGGTCCTGGGCGAATAAACACTTTGCCGGTTTCACTTTTAGATTTGCCTCCTCCAAACGTTGTAACACAATGTCCAGATGCCGGATATGGAGCTCCCAACTGGATGAAAACACAGCCAGATCATCCACATATGGTCTCACAAAACTCACTAAATCCCCTAGCACCTCACTAATTAATTTACAAAAATAAAATGGAGCATTCACTAAGCCAAACATCATTTTTTTTGGAATAAACTCACCGAAAGGGGTTACAAACGCCGCATACCTTTGCGCACGTTTCGTTAACGGGATTTGGAAATACCCCTTCGTCAGATCCATTACTGAGATATATTTTGCAGTGCTCACTTCCTCAACTACCTCCTCAATATTCGGTAACGGGAAAAATTGCACTTGGGTTTTGGCATTGAGGGCCCTATAATCGACACACGGCCTAGGGTCTTTCCCCGGACTCTCTACAAGAATCATAGGCGATGCGTAATCTGACTGACCCACCTCAATCACCCCTAACTCTAACAGCCTGGAAATCTCCTTCCGCATAATTTCTAACTGCCGCGGAGACATGCGATAGGGTTTTGCACGAATCGGCTTATCATCTGTCAAAATGATATCCATCTCTACCTTATGGGTCGTACCAGGGTCGTTAGAAAACACCGTTTTATGCTTTACTAGGACATTTTGTAAAGTTGCCAAATTCCCTTCCGAAACCTTATTACCCAAATTACTCCCCTTAATTAAGTCTGTCAAGTCGAAATGATTAGGGTCCGAAATCGGATACGGGATAGATGCATCCTCCTCAATTTCCTCGCCACCCTCTTCCAAAATTAAGTTGACATGCTCTGGGCGTTTATGATAAGGTTTCATTAAATTCACGTGGAAAATCGTGTCCTTACATCTCCTTCCCGGAAGATCTACCGTATAGTTCGTATCGGATATTACCCCCGTAACTACACCTGGACCTAGCCACTGTACTGCCATTTTATGTGGTTTTGCAGTAGCCAAAACCAACACCGAGTCTCCCACCTTAAATTTTCGGGACACTGCATTTTGGTCGTTCCATAATTTTCTTTTTTGTTGACATTCTGTCATGCGCTCCCCTGCCAAATCTTGACATCTTTTTAAGCGCTCATTTAAATCCAAAATATACTCTACTACATTTTGATTCATTTCCTCTTCCTGCATCCAATTTTCGTAAACAATGGTATGAGGCATCCTCAAATTCTTCCCAAAAATAAGCTCTGAAGGAGAAAATCCCGTGCTCTCATGCGGCACCGTCCTCAACGCGAAAAGAGCCATAGGCAGATTTTCTTCCCAATCGCTTTTCGTTTCGAGACATAATGCTTTGAGAATCCTCTTAAGAGTGGAATGCATTCTTTCCACCTGATTAGATTGCGGATGACAGACCGAAGAATGATTGATTTTGATATCATACTTCTCAAAAAACGCTGTCGATAAGTCACTCGTGAAATAAGCACCTTGATCGCAGACTAACTCTCTAGGAAATCCGGTCTTCGCGAAAATTTGCATCAATGCATTGATCACTGACCTCGAAGTTAGGTTTTCCACAGGAATAGCATCCGGGAATTTTGAAGCGACGCAAACAGCCGTTATCGCAAAACGATTATTTTTGTTACTCGTTACAAGCGGACCTATAGCGTCAATCGACAGACGTCTGAACGGTTCAGAAATAATCGGTACTAATCTCAACGGAGCTTTCTTCTTATCCCCTTTTTGTCCTACTTTTTGACAAATTTCACAAGTTTTGACATACTCTTCGATTTCCTGATAGCAATTTGGCCAAAAGAAATTAGTCAACACCCTCTGCTTAGTTTTACACGAGCCTAAATGCCCTGACACAGAATCATGACACAGGTTTAGAATCGCTGCCCTAAATTTCTTTGGCACGCACAACTGCATCCTGTTTTGGTTACGCTTAGAATCCGATATTCGAATTAACCGCTCATTTTTTATCTTAAATTCCTTTCCCGCTTCATTCCTAGCTTTTTCCCAACAATTTTTCAACGTGTCACACGCAGTTTGCTCTTTTTGAAACTCTTCAGCTGAAACCTCGATTAATGGACACCTGTCTGTTTCTTTTAACACAGGAAGAACAACTTTATTTTCTGCACTAGTCTCCTCTAACGACTCGCTTATCAAACCCGGTTCCTCCTCAAAATTCTGAATTTTTTTCTGAGTTGGCTTTTCATTATTTATTTCGGACTGCGCACTCTTAATCCTTTCTTGCTCACGTTTCTGACTTCGCGTTATCGCATTAATTGGATAAACAATTTTTTTATTGGACTCAATTAACTCTGCGGTTTTATTGCCTAGAAGATATATTCCCTGACTCAAATTAGCCGGTTTTACAGCCGCTTTTGTAATGACCTCTCCGAATTCCCCTTTTAAAACGATTTTCGCCAAAGGTAAACACCTACACGTTTCGTCAAACGGTTGCTTAATCCATACCTGTTCCGGCAGTAAATCCTCAACAGAAATCATATTCCTTTCGCACACGTCAATGTTTGAGCCACTATCTCTCAAGAATTCGCGCTCTTGTCCATTGATTTCTAATTTACCTATATAAGGCTCAAAACCAACACCTAAAATTTCGCCCGCACTTAAGTTATTGATCGGATTTGTTCTGCGATTAGGGTTTTGTGGGCAGTTAGGTCGAATATGGCCCCTTTCCGAGCACAAATAGCACACAATTTTACTATTTCTATCAAAATCACGATCTTTAGATTCGGTTTTATCCCCTTTTAACTTTCCTGAGTCTTTTTTGTCGCCCTTAGCTGACTCAGCTTTCGGATTACTCCCACCATCATGCTTACCTGACCCGAATTTCTGACCGTCTTTCCCAAATGAATTTCTACCCTTCGTAAAACGCTGAAAAGGCTTATATTCTCTTTTCCCATTCTCCTTTCTAACCGCGTCATACTTGTCGCACTTCTCCGCCAAATCCGAAGCTTTGTTGATTTCTTCCCACACATCTACAAAATGTTGTTTGATTTCGCATGGTACCCTTTTCTTTAACTGCTCCGTGAGCATCAATTCCTTTAATGACTCTAAATCTTTAATTTCTAAAGTCTCAAGCCAGTTATCTAGGTACCCTCTCAAATCGTGAACTAAATCAACCCACAATTCTTCACTTTTTTTGTTGTGCGATTCAAATTTCGTTCTTAGCGCACGCGCACTCAATCTGAACCTATTCATCAACACTTTTTTTACATGTTGAAAGTTATCAGCCTCTGACTCGTCTAATTTCATAATTATTTGTACGACGTCGCACGGCAATAAAGGGATAAGTTGCGACATCCAGTCCTGTTCGCTAACATTTTCTTTACGTGCTAATCTTTCAAATATCGTAAAAAAAAAGAGAAATATCCATTTGTTTTGGGTCAAATTTCGGAGCTATGTCCTTTAAATTAATTTTCTTCAAAACCGTCTCTTGAACTAAACTCCCGGACCCTACGCTACTAGTTTCTGCAGCGCTCTGGATTCTGAGTTTCTCCAGTTCAAAATTTCGTTCGGCCTCTTCTTTTTCTTTTTCTTTTTGTTCCAAAATCCCTTCTATTAGCACCTTCGCAACCCCTTCATCATAATTAGCCGCCTTTTCAATAGCTTCCTTGATTTCTAGTTTTTTGCTTTTATCTGTTAGCCCCGAAACACCAAATTCATCCGCTAACTCTAACAATATATTTTTAGTATACTTATAGTCCGGTCAATTTAGACATAAAAATAGTGATCAAATAAAGAAAATTCCGACAGAGCCAAATTTCCGTAGAGACCTTAGGTTCACCACAAAGAATAAGGTGTCAAAAGTCCCCATCGGTCCCATGTGTGCTAAGGGACTTATTCGGGCCCCAAGGTCAAAATTTTGGGTTTTTTGGATTTTTCTCGAAAACAGTAAGTTTTATCGAAAAAGTACCTCAGAGTAAGGTTGTAGATCTCAAAATTCTCTATAAAAATGGTCCTTATGATTTTTTCTCTAAGACTAACCATTTCTACATGTGTGCTAAGGGACTTATTCGGGCCTCAAGGTCAAAATTTTGGGTTTTTTGGATTTTTCTCGAAAACGGTAAGTTTTATCGAAAAAGTATAAGATTAAGATAAAATTATAAGATCTGCATCCATAACATCATCAATAGCTAGTTCTTTTAATATTGTTAATGCTAAAGTGAGCTGAAGTAACGTGTGAGCTCGAACTGCCCTCGCGTAAGCATGGCCATTAAGCATTTTCTCTAAAGACTTAGGTGCATAAATCTCAGAAAGCACTTCTTTTAAACCACTTCCTTGCATAATATAACCTATTGCGCCGAAAAATGACATTAACAAATGAAATCCTCCCAGTCTTACTATAATCTTTGATAATTCCGATCCTTCAGGTGCAGCAGATACAATTTCGCGAGCTTTCGCAAACAGAGGTTGATCAAAAGTAATTATGCAAACTGTATGGTTGTAACGTTTAGCATCTTCTAAAGCACAAAGTAAAGTTGTGTATATCGTACTGTAATTACTTGCAGGCTGTTGAACAAATGGCAGAAATGAAATTTTTGATTTTGAAAAGTCTACAATATTGCTAGTCAGGTGTTCAATGTAACCATTCCAACCAGGTAAAGGAAAACTTTTGCATTTTCCATAGAACCATATCACATCACCTTTTTTTAGAAAAGATACTTTTGTTTCATTTTCGTATTCAAAATCTCGCACATTTATTTTGCTATATCCTACTACGCCAGTATTTTGATAAACCTGTATAGGTACATGAGCCTTCGTTGCAAAATCTTTAGCTGAAAGAACTTCAGTTACTCGGGGCATCGGCTGTTCTAGTAATACTGAATCTTTGGGAGTTACAATTTGTATTATACCCATGATATGAAGCGTATTATTACCGTCCAAAGTATTTACATTAATATCAGCATTATCTGCAACATATTGAACAAATGTGCCAGTTTCTAGTGATAAAATGTGAGGTGGGCGACTGAAAACTGCTGCTGCTTCATAGTTCATTGTTTCACTGTAAGATGCGCATAAGCCAAACGATGAGAAAATTTGTATAAGTCGTTTTGAACCAAACCGCCGATGGAAAAAAACTTAAAGACCCAGTTGTAATTTAGATCTGAAGGATCTAGACCGAACAGCAGTCATTATGCTATGACTAATATTTGTGCTAACTTTAAATGATCCAAATTATGACGCTTGGTTTTAAGAATGACTTGTTCCAAAAAAAAAAAGATAATGATTCGGGAATATCGTTATTTATATCTTCAAACATTCTACCCGGTGGCGGGTACATAGTATTATCAAACACACAAGATTGAATATCTTCTCGAATAATTTCTGCCGCAGCTTTTAAAGTTTTCCACCGTTTTTCCTTTTCATTCAAGTTTTTTTTATCAGACCAGGCTTGACTTAAAATGTCTTGTTAATTGTCTACAAAATAAATAAATGTTAATTTCCCAGGCTTCTCTGTAATAATAATTCTACTACCATACTTTAATTTCAATCGTATTTTTATAATCCCGTTTTCTAAAGCTACATTTTGGCAAACATTCTTCAATTCATCCAGTGAAAACTGGCAGTCATCGCTACTTTCAATGAAATTGAAAATTTCCTCCATTGCAGAGTTTATAGCCTCACTTTAAGGACGGCCAATTTTACCACCAGTATTAGGTCTCAGGAAGGTTTTGTAACAACTGTCATGGTATTTAGCGTCAGCAGCGACTAAATCATACTCAAAGTTAATACGTGCAAAGACAGCTTTTGACAAATCATCAGAACGGTCTTTAGCTAATTTTAAAATGGAATCTTTGAATGTAAGTGTGGAAACTTTATGAATTTTTCGGCGATAATTCTGCGCTTTCTTCTTCTCTGCTCCTTCATCCGCTTCATCACCACAAAATAAGCAGTGTTTTTTAAAACAAAATCTGGATTCACTTACTCGCGCTCTAGTATGAAGTGGACTTACTTTTGAAGTACTGGCTTGTTCTTCCTCACGTTGTCTTTTTGCTGCAGAGATTGAAGTTTTCCGGGTGTATGATTTTCTCCAATCCACGTGAATTGTAACTGACTTTTGACTTCTTAAATAATCAGCAAACTCATCATTTCTCGCGACACTTGCATCGATTAAAGTTGGCATTCCACGACTGACCACAACAGTTTCATCTTCAGTCAAAAGTTTATTACAAATAAAGCAAAATTGTGACATTTTTTTTAAATATTGATCAGCACAAACTACAATTGTAGACGCTTGTAATAAATACGTATATTCACTCGAACTGCACGTTTAACACTAAAAGAAACAGGTACGTGTACGTGAACGACACCACACGGACAAAAGAATAGCCAGATGTTATTCAAGGCCATACAAGTAGAGGGGATACTGTAAGGGACTGGCGGTCTTTTGAGAGTATATTTTCTTAGAATAGTATAATGTATACATGAAAGAGACACAAGTAGGCATTTTTACTTGCTTGAGTACCTGAATATGTATATACGTGGCATATGTGTGCATATTATGTAGAACGTGATTCTTACAAGCGCAATATCTGGGAAATGGTGGGTCTTAGAGAAAAAATCATAAGGACCATTTTTATAGAGAATTTTGAGATCTACAACTTTACTCTGAGGTACTTTTTCGATAAAACTTACCGTTTTCGAGAAAAATCCAAAAAACCCAAAATTTTGACCTTGGGGCCCGAATAAGTCCCTTAGCACACATGTAGAAATGGTGGGTCTTAGAGAAAAAATCATAAGGACCATTTTTATAGAGAATTTTGAGATCTACAACTTTACTCTGAGGTACTTTTTCGATAAAACTTACCGTTTTCGAAAAAAATCCAAAAAACCCAAAATTTTGACCTTGGGGCCCGAATAAGTCCCTTAGCACACATGGGACCGATGGGGACTTTTGACACCTTATTCTTTGTGGTGAACCTAAGGTCTCTACGGAAATTTGGCTCTGTCGGAATTTTCTTTATTTCAATTGTCCAAATTGACCGGACTATTAATGAGAAATGCCATAATTACAAAATACAATTTCACTAATTACTGAAAAAAAATGCACATATAATAAAAACAATAAACAAATCAAATACCATGAAAATATAGACAAAAGTAACACTTTGATTATCACCTACGAAATTCTTTAAACACCTTTTCTCTAAACATTAACTACAATATTTACCCAGATACAATAAACAGTACCTATATTTAGTTAAAATAAACAACTAGAGAAAAAAAAAATCCTAGAATTTTTACCAGTAGGCAAATCAACTAATTTCCAGTATACTCCTATATAAACAGTTACAGCATCCACAATCCTTACGTTGCTTTTAAAAAGAATTTAGAATTATAATCTTATCGAAACTTTTAAACAACAATTTAAAGTTACCAAGCTCCCCGTTACAATAAACAGAACTTTAACGATAAATTTATCTCTCAAGTAAACGCCCCGTTAAGTCATGAAATTACTCTTTTCAACCGCCTTAACTATTAACTTGACTTCGAGATATCCGTGCTTAAAATTTTACACATAAAAACTAAATTCTTACTCTTAAAGCTTCGTAACTACATGCATTGTTACAAAACAAAAATAAATAAATAAACAAAAACTATCATCCCACAACTCAATCTCTGACACTTTGCATATCTGAAAATGAAAGAAAACATACCTGAAAAACCTCCTTGATTGACATCTCCAGGGAATTCAGCAGCACAGGGAAGAAGCGAAGTCCTTTTAATCCTTTCCACGCTATTGTCACAGGCATCAATAATCTCCAGTAAATCTCAGGGATTCCAGTTGTCACCGGGCTCACAGCAAACGTTCTTTTATACTTTTTCACCACAAACACATAGAAGACAGAGTTCGATGTTTTTTTTTCTTCTAAAAACAACATGCCACCGATATGCCACCAATTTATATTTTTAATTAAAGCTGTGGTGATTTCTGGGAGTACACCTTTGAAAAACGGAATACGCAAGCATGAGTCCAGGGATGATTTTTGCTATTTTTATTCAAAACTTAACAAAATAGTTGAAATTCAAATAAATTAAAAATTATTACAAAATGCTCGCCTCCGAGCATACTTCAAAAACATGCTACACATTTTTAGCACCAAGTCTCTCTATCTTTTTTTTTGAGTCTCTTCCTTCCGAGCACACCTTCGGAGGGGGAGGGGAATACCCCACACGAAGCACTGATTCGCTGATCGTGA